>JAHWFP010237694.1:0-62213 GCA_023313725.1 Lithobius niger
GTTTTGGAATTACTACATTAAACAAAATTCTAACGTTTTTGATTGAATGGAGGTGTTACCTTACTTCCACATACACGTAAAACGGAATCGCTTGTATACGATTCGGGATGATTGTACTCAAATTAGCATAAGTAGTAGTCCACAACGAAGCCTTTATGAGAAAGCCGTCAATTTTTTAAATATTTTAATTACTAAAACAAACCAAAAAAATTACGTAAGAATGCTACGTTCGAAGCATGTTGTTAGAAGCCTGTTCTTTCTTTTTTACACATGTTTATTAGTTGTTTGAAATCTTTCTAACCATTAGAATGTAGTTTCAGCTTAAGAAAACATAAGATTCACACATCTTTAACGTTGACGTTTAACGTTATAGTACAGAACTATATATAATACAAATTCTGTTAACGTAGCACCTCCCTCCCCCCAAAAAATTGGCATTCCTCGAAAAGTTACAACAAACGTTCATCTTCACTCATTTTGAAAGGTGGTAATTTAACTAATAATTCTCATTTTCATTTTAAATACACACGCCAGGAAAGTTATTTAAAGCACACCACTGCAAAAAACAATAAAAGACTAGGCTTGCTGGCTAGGTGCACATAATACAAGCTTTTCCTTCTTGTATCAGTTTTTTTTTTGGTAGTTGTACCTTGTTGTGTCCTGGTGATAACAAAACGTGAGGACTGTTTTAGTTACAACCTACGTCGTAGCAATTGTCGCCTTTGCACCTTAAGCAGAGGGCACCACCATGCCTAGTTGCTCACAGATGTGCTGCGGGGGAAGGTTCACTTAGTCACAGAGCAGCGGCAGACAGAATAACGACAAACCGTGGTTGATCAGAGCTATGCATCGTGTGAACTCATTTTGGATTTCGTTGCATGTAATCCTCCGAAGAGATCACAAAATCTTACACTACCTTCCCCAAATTTTCCAAATGTTCCTTTGGGAAATGATATTCCACGCTTGTAATGCAAAAATCTCTGCAGATCACCGTAAATTTGTCGCTGAAAGCTTTGTAGCCTTTGATGGCATTCGTATTTTACTACTTATATCTGGCCATTGTCTTTCGCTTACAATCCTGAGAGAATCTGCAGGCAATGCGCTTTGTGTTTTAATGCACACATACACCTACTATTACGAGGTTACATTCTTAAAATAAGACCTGGATACTAATGTAGAATGGATCTTGAGCAGCATAGCAGTTTCAGAGTACCCTTTACCTTAGATGACAATGACATACAACACAACCTTTCTTGACTTCGAAGCAGATGCTCTAGGTTGTAGTTTGGCTTTATTTTTTTTTTAAGGAGCCCAAGCACACAAAACTTTAAAACTAATCTTTGTCCCTATATCATCTTCCTTTTTTTCTTTCTAAATTTAACCAAATTACGAGAAATTTTAACCCCAAAAGTGTCACAAAATATAAATTCCAACAAAGTCAAACTGTGGGAATTGCCAAATTTTGTACGAAAAATTAGCCATTTAAATACTACCATCCAGAATCGTAAGTTCCTATACCATTATGTTAGGCTAATAAAACAAAGACAATTACTAAACAATTGCACAAATTGTTAGGTTAATATTAAAAATTTTTGCTTTATTTTTTAATTGTTCTGCTACAAATTTAAGAAGCTACTTAAGGTTATAATGATACGTATTTACATGTTCTACCATACATCCACGTCGTCCAAAAATGGTCAGTGTTCCCAGAATTCGTAAAAGCACAACAAACGGGTGCTGAAACGACTGGAGTTAATCAACGTTGGCTGGTCAGTCTAATTTTTATAACACTTAATGAGAAAATAGCATCCGTCCGTTTGTTCTTGAAAAAACCAATATTAACACGAGTACTTTTAATATATATATATTTTTTTTTTGCATGTGTCAGCTATTGAATGTACAATTTGTTTTTCAACATTTCGGTCACCAGTAGATGACAAAATTATTGTTAACAATTTGCAATTGAAATTTCAAGCTGCAACGGGGAAATAAATACATTATTAGTAATTTTTTGGGGTCATTTTACACACTAACTTGTTCGTAACAATTAAAAGCTAGCCAAATGCTAAACTGCACTACAAGCTTACTATACATGCAGTTGGATTACACAATAGAATTCAATACAGTTTTTCATTAATTTCCTAATTTCTAAAAAATGCGCAAATCCAATTCTTTACACTATACAGCTGGAACAGAAAGTTGCAGGATAAAGAAGAGAATTTAATGCAAGACGGTGTTACGTGTTTACACCAGATACAAGAGAGAAGTAAAGGAAACACCACATCAATTTCTGAGTTGTGCACAAGATCTGGTCACGGGCAGTAGCAAAATCCTATTTGGTGCCTTCCACGCCTCTTCATGCACGCACACACGTACTTAAAGCTACGCCATTTAAACCAAAACTAACAATCATCACTTAAACGTAATAAAAAAAATATCTGGAATACACAAGAGCTATTTGATGCACTGCACGAATAGCAGATGGAATACAAATGTAATATGTACACAATTGAAAAATTGGTAAAAACTAATTTTTTAGCATATACACATCGGCACAATGAGTGGTTTCCATGCCACAGCTTGTAATCATCTACACACACACAAAGCTACTATAATGCCGAGTTGAGAATAGCCAGGACAATTTAAAATCCAGGAACACAAACGAAAAACGCTGCAAAACTGTAAAACAGGATCTCGTTTAAAAAGAAATCTTTGCCTTCAAGATGGGAAACAATGCCGTTTTTCTGTCCATTCCCTTTTCAATTCTATCAATGGATACTGTATTTAATACACAATTTCAATTACAATATGAAAAAGTTTGTAAAAAAAATCGAGTGTTTAATACAGTATCAACAGCTTCATGCTGGTTAGTATTAAAGTGGCCAAGTTATATTTTAGAACATAGTGTTCGTATTGTTGTCCTGCCTTGACCGATTTTACCTTACGGAATCGGTAAGTCAAGGATGCAGTATTCCTTCACTATGATCGTCTTTCATTCCTTATGACCCGTAGCACGGCCGTCTTTTATTCGCCTTTCAAAATAACTTGTGTTTTGAAATTAGCATACAAATAAAACGAAGTTGTGTAATAAATAAAGCATCCTCAGCTGTAATGCCACACTACCATAATTCTTTATGAAGATGCATACGGCTTAGTGAAGATGATGATACTCGACTTTCTGAAAACAATAATGGCCACAAAAACTAAAAACAAAGATCTCGAAGTCGATGATTGGGTTTAACTTTCAATATGACAAGGAGAATGTGTTAAATAAACTGGCGACTAACAATCCACACGCACATCTACCCGGGAAGCGTCACTCACTCCCGTCCGTCTGTCCTTTCGTTCGTCTGTGCACTCCGTTCAGCTGCCACTACTCCCTCCCACCCCACGACAATGACGCCGTGGCAACAGGGTTGGTTGAAACCAGAAAACGAATGGGGCTAACACTTGCACGCATTCCTGCTAGGATTTGTAACGTTAGTTAATTATTACTGATGATTCGCTACCAAGAGAGTATCAAACAAACACTTTAGCCAAGGCATCGGCTCCTGCACTAGCAATGAACGGCTTGCTAGGATGGAAGGCCACATCAAAGATGGATTCGTCAAACTTCTTACGATGTGAGGTAATCTCTTGAACACAACTCTTGTTGTCCAAGTTCCAAAGACGAATCGAACAGTCATGGCCTACAAAACAAAACAAAGATAAAATAAATGTTCACTATACCTAAAATAACTACCTTTATTTTAGCTAATCCATTAAAATGTGCTCTTTTACCTGTCGAACAACTCAAGTTTTCTGCTACCACTCACCCTTGCCCTCAGGAGCTATCGCGTGAGCAACCACAGGGAAGGCAGCCATTTGACACTTATTCGCATAAGTCGGATGGTTCAGTTGCGAGAGGGTACGGAGAAAGCGTTGTCTAAAGGTAAGTACTTCAGGATAAGTAAAAATTAATTTTTATCTTCAGTATTTCATTTTCACTTTACATCCAAAAATATTTTCCTTTACTTTGGCTGCCTTTGTTCCATAGGAGGTAGGTCGAACCAGAGCCTTGGTTCACTGAAACTATTCACTGTGACACTTAACAGGAGACAACTTTCCCTTTGTTGTCATTTTGTTTGCAACAAAGAGTTGATGGGAAGGAAGAGAGGACTGTATTCTGACTCTCCTTCTCCTTCTTGAACATTAGATGATTCTACTTAAAACCACTGTAAGTTACAAATCCCTCCTGTGGAAGACAAGAGTTGGCCAGTGACCTTACTCCCCAATCCATCTGGTTTTTTTTTTAAGCTTGCTTTATGAAAAGTAGGCACTCGTCTAAAATTGCTGGGGCACAGAATTTCTCAAATGTCTTGAAGAATGACAAGGTGGCTGCAGTCGATGCTAAGTAGACGAGGTCAGCATAAGAGATGGCTCCCTGGCCAAGACATTTCCTCTGACACATTGCTTTGTTGGTAGGTAGATCGTGTTTGATCTGGGTGACGCAAGTTTTCCAGCACCTGTCTCTTTGAAACGTTCAATTCCGGACATTGTCATGCTCGGGATGGGAATTGTCACCATGTTCGTCTTCGACATGGAATGAGTCTGAAGACCGATTCCAGTGATGTGATCCTCCATTAATTCACTTCTTTGTTGGCTGGGTAATGAAGAACTGCTGCGGAATTCATCACAACTAGATTAGTTTTCGATCCTGGGAGAATGGATGAGGCGAAGGCGATTAGAGCCTACATTTTGGAGACTGAACTCTGTAATTTGGTGACTGGTCTAAACTGGCAACACGCTGGTTACAGCGCTGACCAGCAGCTTCAGCTTGTTAACTGGCGACCATGTTTTGGTGACCAGTGCCTATAATATGAAGTGGGCTCCTCCTTACATGATCTTCTAAACTTCTCCATAGATTGGCTAGTAGCTTGGCCGAATTCCCTTCCCGGCGACCGATCACGTGATGATCATTTGGGGATGCAGTATCATCGATCGTGAGTGGCAAGTTGGCAAAATTTTCCGATGATTTTCATTTCCTGGAGACTGGTGACAATCGGTGACAGATTGAAGATGAATCTGGCTTCTTAAACCTGCAGGTTTGGTTGCGCTGGCTGCAGAAAGGCAATGCTTTAGCACCTGCCTTGCTGTAGCTTACTGCAATATTTTCATTGACTGGAAGATCAAAGTTTATGGATTCTGGAAGAGCTGCTTGTCATGCTGATTTTCGATGAAATGCCAGGCTTTAAGGGGTCATCATGATCCTCGCTGTTCCGGGACACTTGGCAGGCTCCAATCAAGTCATTATCAGGCGCTGATGGCAGTAGAAGTGGTGATTACAGCTTAAGCATCTTTAAAATGGGTGCGAGGCATACGGCGGCAGTCTGTGCACCTACATATCAACTTTTCCTTGTAAGTTGCTGAAAAGACGAGACTCGACCCCACTCAACATTAACTCCCATTTTCTCACTCATTGAATTAATCGCGTCTAGCGCACTGAACGGAGGAGTTACTGGCACTTTCTGGAAAACCCGGATCGATGGCTTTGAAAAGGCGGTCGAGTTCAGGTTTGAATCATCGGTGATTTTTGGTGATGCGATGATTTTTGAAGGGAGTAAATCCATTTCTTCGACGCGTGACGGAAACTCGCTGTCTCTGACACAGTGTGTGACAAAAACATGTTACATGGTTCGGTTTAAATTACATTTCCGACACTTTCTACATTTTTTGTGGCAATCACCAAAACTCAGCAGATGGCCAGAGATCCTTACGGCCACATTCTTCCCCAATACTGAGGGTCTTGATATAGTAATTAAAAAAAACTTAAAACACGAGCACAACCAAGCACATCAGTGTGCATCCTGTGTAAAACGAAAAAGTAACAAATGGCCACCCTGCGCTACAATCACTCACGAGAGAGTGCCCGACGGCAAGGCTAAGTAAGTAGCATGCTCTTTTACTCGTGTTATCTACCAGGAAAATGAGCACAAAAAGAAACTGCCAAAATAGAGGGAAGTACATTTGGGTGAGCTAATGCCTGTTACAGCTTCAAATAGGCCTTATTTTCATTACCCTCAAATATGCAAAAAAAAACTGCACTGAAAAGCAGTTTGCCTTCAGTAGAACCTCGTTAGAACGAACTCTGTTATAACGAAACCCTTCTTGTAAAGAACTAGCGGATGTCCGTTTGACTGTAGTTCACTAAATTTACTAAAAACTGTGTTGGGAATGAACAGAAAAACATACTGTACAACGAGCCAATTTTGATGGTTGGAGACCTAAAATATAACTAAATTGTAAATAACAGATGTTAATAATGATTTAATGCTGGAACACGTTTTTGTGACACCTAAGTCCATTATTTACATGCTTTCATCGCTACCAGCAGCATCGATCTTAAAACTTCCGGTTAGGTTCAGCTGCTTCCGGTGAGCATTCCAAATCCTATTCGGATGAACTGGTCTCCCATAAACAAGATGGAGAATACAGGTACACAAACAGCACAAAATCAACTGCTACAATGTTTTTAAATATTACAGGAGCATTTTTCATCATTAATGTTCAAATTTTTAATTAAAGGTAGTATTTTCTTGCATCCATAGACATTAGTATTGTACAGTATTAACTAGAATGCTGAGGTAACAAAACTTGAAGTAAATTCTTAAACAAAAAGTAGGCAGTGTGATCATCTCCTAAAAGCTAAGCTTAACTATTCATGTTTTCTATCTGTTAATGCTGATTTTTTTTTAAAAAAAGGTTATTTTCTTCCATTTATTTACATTAGTATGGTAGGCAGTAGGGATCGACCGGATACCGTTTTGCCGGATCCGGGTCGGTTCCGGATCTAGGTGCCGGATCCGGACCGGTACCGGATACCGAGTAATTCAAAATTAACTACAAAATTAACTAACCTAATAACTTGTTTATCACATAACTACACAATTTTTTTTTATCATAGTAATGCTTTTAACAATAATTAGTGGTAGACCAGTGACTGGGGGGGATGAGGCTTAATGGCGCGTCGACAACTTGGTCGACTAGGCAACCACTGTGTCCAACCTATATAATCCAAACTAAGTACCTTGAACAGTAACTTGGGATTGGGTAAATAACATGGATAACGTTATTTTCTCAGTCTCTAACATAACCCGTGTAATCCAAAAGGTTTATTTCTTCTCTTCAACGTTATTGTCCTTGAATTCAGTAGTTTTCTAATCTCCTAACTTAAAAGTTATGTAGGCCAGGATACAAACGATGTAGGCTACAGCTGAATGGATCAGGATGAAGCTCTCAAAACAAGGTCATCATCATAGTTCAGCAGTAAATAATTGCTTAGTCGTATATCCCTCAGCTCAAGTTTAAAATAAATATCAATATTATGTGTTATTAAATGGGAACAAAATAAATTAATAATGTAAAATTAATGAAATTAGATATTTTCAAAATAAATTTATTAATTTACTGCAGAGAACTCAGAAAGTTATATATAATCTTATTGCTTCACCATGGATATCGGCAAGATTGCATTAGCGGACTAGATCCAGGCAAATGTAATTGAAAATTAGGATTTTTAAAAATTCTACATAATATAATTTTCATTTTGAAAAATTGTGATAGCCAAATAAAATTTGTGGTAACAAACTTTATTATTTAATAATATCGTAATAATAATATTTAAACTTGACTTGGTGGAACTAAAAGACACATGTAGTTTTACTGGCAAAGGTGCACCTTCCAGATAACCACTTGTGAAGCTACTGCTAGCCTGGAGTCCAATGTTACCTTGCTTTGGGAGTGATCTGAAGAGACTACTACAATGCCAATTTATTGCATTTAAGCCTGTTTGAATTTAATTAAACTGATGTAAACTGCATCACAAACACTTGTGACTGCTAATGATATAAGGTGCTATTAAAAAAAATAACTCCTGGCTGTGGTGATTGTTCCAAAGGTAAAGTGCTTCAAATTAGGCCTATATAAAACTGGAGAACGATCTAGATTCTAGTTTCTTTGGCTAGGTTTGCTTAAAACATAACGAAATTTATTTACTATTTTTTAAATTTAATATTAAAGGATTTATAAACTACATATTGTGGAGGTTTAATGCAAACTCGTGCAGATGTTAAAAACGTGATAAAGGAGAGTCAGTTTTATCATGGTGGGCCAATTTGTCTGGTTGATTCCGATTAACGAACGAGTCTCGGAGCCATTATTTTGTTTACAAATTTTGTGGATGATCTTTTAACGCCCACCCCTGATTTTAGCCAAATTAACTGCATAAGCCCATGGGCGTTTAATACGCGATTTACGGTAACTAAATGTTGTAGTCCCTAGCTGTTCATTCATTCAAAAGAGGTTCCAATGTACCTGTTAAATCTACTGAAGTGTTGGGTACCCAGAATGTAAAATTGTACGTAAAGAATGAAAAATTGCCTGATGAAGTGATTTTTTTAAGTTTAGTGTGCCAAAAATTAGGCGGCATTCCGGCTTTTGTCCGATAACTGCGATTCCTGGACTAAATACCAGATTATTAAATAAGATAGATTTTGCATGTACGGCAGTTCATGAAGTGAAAGTTAGATCAAACATCAGGCAAATTAATCATTCATAACAAAACTTCAACTGGTTGGACGAAGGAAAAAGAAGACTAGTAGGTACTAAAAGGTCAAACATTTGAGTTTCTGAAGCAACGTGGGTGGCTTGAGCCAGCACAGCAAGTGATTGCCACGTTGAGTGAATGTTAAACAGGACGGAAAGCCGACGTCTCAAGAAGAGTTGCTTGCTTTGCTCACTAGTCTTTCATAAGGCGGTACTCTTACATCCGTAGCAGCCTTCTCCTGGAGGAGTAGGCAAACAGAAACGCAAACATACATACAATTTGTATGTTTTGGGTGATGTAGTTGAAGATAATGAATGAATAATTGTGAGTAACAATTTCAATTAGATTGCGTGCAAATAATCAGTATATCGATTCTGTGTTGCTCTGGTGATCCAAGAAACTACATGCATACGAACTGCTGGCATTCTACGGAATATGATGAATGAATTGTGAAGAACTGCAATTGGCGCATCCATCAATTTTGTGATGCTCTAGGGATCGAATAGACTACATTAAGTAAGGATTAATGCCAACTAAGTGCACAAAGTGAACGATATTGGTAGTTTGTTATTAAGAATGAATTTCCAGGTCCTTTGGCTTTAGTTATCAAGAACTTCGACTATCTGAAGAAGTGACACAGAAATGAAAAAATCTTACTTCCGGACAAGAGGTATAATCCATTAGGATCAATTGCCAAGCAAGTCACAGCATCCAAGTGAGCAACCATAGAGTGGACCATTTTTCCTGAAAATTATAACAATTACAATTAGATAACATTAAAAGTACGAAAGTTCCGAAAATTACTATGAGAGTTCATTGCATGATTATGTTCAAGAATTCAAAAAAAATAAGCTCCATCTCAAAACAAACAGAATACTCTACCCGTATTCCGCAAATTTTCGACAGTTCTTTTTTAAGTAGGTAGAACACACTTTAACTGCCTTCATGAGGCGTTGTACTAGTTTTTCTCCCTTGGCTAACAACATGGCAAGCGCTAGGTTTTGAATTCGGCGGTCGTGGCCTCCTAGATTTTTAGGCCTCCTTCCACCGTGTCCATAAGGCGGTCGCTTAGGTCTTCACTAAGGCTGTACCGAACGAGAATTTTTTAGCCGAACCGAACCAAACCGAACAAACCTTAAATAAGCCGAACACCGAACACATCCGAACCGAACCAAAATGTACCAAACCAATCTATCTTAAACTAAATGTAAAAGTACTCAGTTCACAAAGATTCACTAAATCACAAGTTTCTTAACAAATGTAGGTATTTTCACAAGGACTTGTAAGTCCATAGATGTTGAAATTCTGTTTGAACATAAAAAAATCTCCACTCCTTTTACATTTTCCCTTATAACTTCTGAACCGTTAGATCTAGGAACTTGTGGTTTGGACCAACAGAAAGCTGGCGAAAAAACCTTCAAAATGATGTATTCAAACATTAAAATCCGTCGATTAGAAGTGAAAATATGTTCGGTTTGGTATTTTGTGTTTGAAAGACCGAACACCGAACCGAACCGAACACCCTCTGTTCGGCCATGTTCGGTTCGGTACGTTCGGTTCGGTACAGCCTTAGTCTTCACACACAATGTGTTTGACGGTTGGATTTGAGGGTGCCTAGATGTTCATTAGTTGTTCATTATTGTTCAGATGAGTTTGTATTGGCAATGAAAATTTGTGGAAATTTGCAAAAATTTGCAGAATACAGGTGGAGTATTCTGTTTGTTTTGAGATTGAGTGCGTTTTTTTCGAATTCTTGAATTAGGTAACATTTTTAATAATTTTGCACAAAAGAATAAATTCATGCCTTCACTTAAATCCATCACAGAATACCATGTTTAGACGGCAAACAGTTTGTGTAAGATACTTCATAATGCATAATTCTACTTACCCGTGTTGTTATCAAAGAAACGGATGTGTCGATCTTCATGCGCAGTGATTGTGACTGGAAGCGTAGGATGACTCACAACACGGTTAATTTGCTTGCCTAAAGTATTCCCTTCTGAAACGTACAAAAAAAGGTGACAATTGTAAAATTGGACCTTTTTTTTTAAGATCAGAAAATAACAGTGACCAAGATTTACCGGAGTTCTGATTGTTATCTAAACGGACGACTGGTTTGCCCGTCTCCAGATCATAAATTATACAGTTTGAAGATGTGAAAGCCGTCACCATCAACGCTGGGTCACTATGAACAAAATCCACAGATGTGGGTGCACCATCACCTGAAAATACATGAGCAACATTTTCAGGATTATTTCCGAATTTAAAGTTTTACTTCAAAATGTTAAGAATGTAGTTTTTAGTTTGGGATGCTAAAAAATTTAGAAACAGCCACACAGATACTGTCTCGAGCTTGTGAAACTGATTAATGCATGTTGGTTTGTAGGGATCAATACCTGTTCCAAGTTAACTGTACTCAACACCTGTAAGGTTGTACAGTATCACTTTTTACGATATCGGTGTGATACAGGTTCTTGTTTACCTGATACCGGTGCAGAACACGTTCTTGTTTAGCCGACTCCGATTTGATACTGGTACTCTTGGTTCACATTCTACAATACTCTTGGTTACGGGCCGGTACTGTACTGATACTGAAACTTTCATGCTGGTACCAACCTAACACCAAATGGTGTCGTAGGCAGAAACCTTGTACAACAATAAAATTTAATAGAGAATACAAAAGAGCCCTCAATTTTTTAGTATTTTAAAGCATAATTGCACATGTTTACTAACTAATAAGGCTGTACCGAACCGAACAAACCGAACCGAACATGGCCGAACAGAGGGTGTTCGGTTCGGTTCGGTTCGGTGTTCGGTCTTTGAAACGCAAAATACCAAACCGAACATATTTTAACTTCTAATCGACGAATTTTGATGTTTGAATACACCATTTCGAAGGTTTTTTCGCCAGCTTTCTGTTGGTCCAAACCACAAGTTCCTAGCTCTAACGATTCAGAAGTTATAAGGGAAAATGTGAAAGTAGTAGAGATTTTTTAATGTTTAAACAGAGTTTCAACATCTATGGACTTACAAGTCCATGTGAAAATACCTACATTTGTTAAGAAACTTGTGCTTTGATGAATCTTTGTGAACTGAGTTCTTTTCCTTTTTAGTTTAAAATAGATTGGCTTGGTACATTTTTGTTCGGTTCGGAAGTGTTCGGTGTTCGGCTTATTTAAGGTTTGTTCGGTTTGGTTCGGTTCGGCTGACAAATTCTCGTTCGGTACAGCCTTACTAACTAACTTAGAGGTTAAAAGTTTTGGGAAATTTTGTCTTAATACTAGCTGGAAAAAAAGTATTTTCCTTTTTTCCTTCAAAATGAATTTTAATTATGTTTACTATGTAATAAATGACAACTAAAACAATAACTTCAAGGTAAAATGTGAAAAAAATAAAACGTTAAAAAAATGTTGTGTTTTCAGTCATGCTTGCGTGGTGTCAAAAATTTTACAAATTTTTCTTCTTTATCAAAAATGTATTTAAATCTAAGCCTTAAACTTCCATACTTCCCCATCAGGTGCCACACCTGCTCACATCTCAGCTGACATTGCCACCTGTCAGTCTGCCACTATCGTTTGTCGAACAATGCTATTCAGCGAGATCAGGAAATCTAATTCGGTGGGTGGGTTCTCGCACTCAAGTTAAGTATTTTACTATTTTATCGTTTGTACTGAATTTAAAAAATACTTCCCTTTATTTATTGGCCGATTTTGTCCAAAAGGAGGCGGGTCACGAACCCAAAGCTAGCTGTATAGATGATAACCCTAATCTCTAACCATTACATGCTACAAAGGCACCCACATGATGCAAAGCTTCTTTCCAACATCAATGGCAGTTGGGCCCACACAACTGCCAGTCCTAACATGTTCGTCCATATTGGCACTTCCACCAGAGCCACTGACATCTTGCAGATAATGGCAGGTAAAGTGTTTTTGTTTCACCATTAACAAGCAGCCACAATTTTGTCTAGAGACACCACTGAGGGAAAGGCCCAGGATGATTAAACACCCCGAGTTTGTGTGTTCGCAATGAGGGGTAAAGATCGACATGGTCCTGGGCGAAATCGTACAGTCATTTAATCACCGCAGCAGGGGACAGCAAGCGCCGTGGGGGTTATCGTCTTTTTCTAGAATGAGGAAAACACGCACCAGAGGAGTATCCTTTGCAGGGGAATTGGGTGAAGGTGAGGAAAGTTTTGTAGCCTCCAAATAAAAACGCGACACCCGAAATCCATTGTACGGGCTCTCCGCTCGAAGGTTCTATCGCTGAGCCGAGGGTTTTGATGACAAGTGGGAGAGGAATTCCAATCTCTGGTTCTTTCCACAAAATCCTGGGGAAAACAGAAAGATGACTTGCGACCAGTCCGAGGCGAAACAGATGTAGTAGCCTTCTCTGTTGAATGCATCTAGCTCACGCTCATGGGCTGCTGCAGCCAAGTAAGAGATAAATCATCTATTAAGTAAGATGCAGGAGTGAGGATTTACGCAGGGATTCATAGGAGCTGCTGACATGTTCGCAAGTGCCAGAGGGAGGCGCGGAAAGAGACGACAGACCACAAGGTCTAAGAATGTTGAAAGCTTGAACCAACATCGAAATCACTACACTGCGTACTAGCTCCGTCCAATTACCACACGACAACACAGATTTCATCACCGAACGACAACTGGGGACAAACCAGCCTGGAAAAAGAGTTCGAGAAAATTAGTCATGGCACAGGGGGATCACAGGGATCCACTTTGTTCGACGTGCACCAAGTGAACCATCGCGTTTCCATTTTATTTCATATACCTTAATAGTAAATGCCGTGCGACATTCGAAGAAGTGGGTCGCGACAGGGGAAGAGAACCGGCGTCCGACAGGCTACGTTTCAGAGTCTTCACGTGTGAAGATGAAGAACAGATGGACGGGAGTGTAGGTTGTCAGCCCGTTGCTGTGTGAGCAGATCCAGTTTAAAGGGAAGCAGCATTAGTAGGTCCCCGAAGTAGGGTGCCGTCGAGATGCTAAGGCTGTCCTTCGCCCAAGCCTGGGATCAGGGAACGAGGAGATGAAGCTTGGAAGTAGTGCATTGTAGCGAGTGGCAAAAACCATGACATCCCCACGTCTGGAAGATTATTCTGCAGACCCTGGGTCAGCACAACATGCACGCTGTTGTGCTATTTAAATGCAATCTGATGTTGCGATCACGAGAAAGTTTGTAGGCCAGCACATTCAATGCTCCCGCAATAAGTCTGGAGTAGAAGCATCACATGATACACGAGCTATACAGTGAACAATTAAGAGACTTCTTCCATCAAGGTGCGATAGTGAGTCCCACCTCATCTCATCACGTACACTACATCCATGGTATTGTCCAACAAGAGTGCTGTTATTTTGCCGTCTACAAGAAACGACCAGGTCTTCACAGCACGGGCAATTGCATGTAGATCCAAAGTGTTGATGTGAAAACTCTTTTCCTCTTGCGACCAGGAACCTGAAGCCATGTGGACATCCCATGTGTGCACCCCAGCCTGATGTCGAATCATCTGTAAAGATAAGGAGATCCGGGGAGAGAGGACGAACATGAACCAAACCCAACTGTTAGATTGCATTCCAGTAGCCACCACTGCAGAAAATTCCAGCGTAGGCTGTATAGAGAAATCTCGTCATACCAAGAGTGGGAACCATTCGTCCCGCCAAAATTAGTGCATGGGTCTGCTCGTACAAGCACTCAGAGGCACAAGAGTAGTCGTATATTCCATTTGACCTATTATTACTGCTTCGAGGTTTCTGGCAGATGTCGAGGGTTGAAGAGGAATCAAGGACGAGGTCAAGTTTCGCAATCCCTTTTCGGTGATGGACCCGGATTAGGATGTTGGACAGGTCAAACTATGCTCCCAGAACAATGAAGGTATATGCCGGGAGAAACTGAGATTTCTTGACGACGACACCTAGGTTCAGCCTTGCAAGAGGAACAGGCAGAAATAAAGTCTCGGAGCAGATGCTGCGAGTTGAAGTGGCGAAGTAGCCAGTCGTCGAAGCAAGCGGGGAGAGCGGATTCCAACTACTGGCCGAAAAAGGCCATGAACACGTGTGGGGCCATGCTTACGCCTTGAAATGGTAGGTGCGTCCTCCCGAAACGAGCCCAACAAGATGGAAGATGTAGGGGTGCAAGGGCTCGTGAAGGTAGGTATCGTCAAAATCCACTGAGACTGCATACTCCTGACCGAAGTAGTGATTTCCATCCTGAAGTGGCCATTGTGCAGGAACACGTCGAGTGACTGGAGATGGAAAAATAGCCCTGTGCCCTCGTTCTTCTTGGTTCTGTAGAAACCCAGGGTACACAGCGGTGATAGCTGAATGAGGTCTTTCTTCAATAGCAGCGCAATTTATTTCTCTGGCAGGTTATCGTTGGGGAGGTTGCAGAGCCATTGTGGCGGACGTATAGTGATGGGAGAGAAAAGAAGGGTGGCACTTAACCATTTGTAACAATTAAAAGAAAAAAAAAAGCATCTGACGTGATCTCTTTCCATTTTGATATGTGACGCCCTAGCCTGCCCTCACCTGTCGGGGGAAATACCTGGAAACTCTGCGGTTTGACACCTGATTGAAATTAAGCATGAGTAGCCTTTTGTTTTGAATTTGTTTCATCATTTTCAGTTCATGTAAGTACATTTAAATAGATACATCCAACAATTTTTTTATTCTATGCTTTCAGTTAGGTAGTACAGAAGTACTCATACTTGATATCAGAACAGTTTTCAGTTGTTTGAATTTTAATCAATTTAAGAAAATTATAATGCTGACAAATGGGAGCATTCATTAGGGATCGGACGAATATTCAAATATTCATTCGTTAAGAGCATATTCAAACTCTTTCAAAACTCTTTCTGCTCTTAATTACATTAATTTTATAAAAATTACATTAATTTTTGAGTTGGTTTGTAAGTTTTCTTGTGGGTATTTCTAGTCCCAGTCAGTTGGCATTATTCTTTCTTCCTTTCCCCCTTCCTTCCTTCCCAACCAATCAGTAGTGGGATGATCCATGCATTTTGGTTTGCTCAATTGCAAGTGGAGGGAAGGGGAAAAGGAGATTATGGACGCACGCAGTGGTTTTCCCTTAAATATTTAAGTACTAAAGAATGGGGAAGTCAACCAGGGCCATGGTAGCTGGTTGATAGATGTCAACCTCAACTTGGAAAGGATAGACATCTTGGTGAATTATGATCATTCCGCACTGCAGTTGGCAATAATCCTTTTTAATTTTGGAGTTTTGTTATGCCTTCCTTAGTAGATTAAATTTAACTTATGGTTATACTAAGTGTGCCATGCACTGCCAATAGACTAAATAAAAGTTAGGTATTTAACGAAAAATAGATTCTTTGGGGGAAGGAGGGGGTCAACAGGACTAAATATGGAAAAAACTTTGAACTGAGTCCATGCAAAAAAAAATTGGTTTACGGGCGAGATTGCAATTTGAAGCACCAGGCATTTTATTTTATTTTTTATTTTATTTAACTGCCCACATTTCTTTGACATATACCCAGCTAAAAGCTGAAAGAGTATGCAGTCAGCCTAAAAAAACATAGAAATACTAGGGTGTGGCCTGGTAGATTTCTGTTTTTGATGCCTAAGCGAAAACATACATTACCTGATTTTTCCTTTATAGCAGTTCCTTCTTATTGAAGGCTCAATCCCTAGCGATGACAAGTTGGCTTCTCTGCTGGGCTCGTAGCTTCCTTCTGCACGGGTCTAAATAAAGCGCCCGAATCGAGTTGGCTTCATCTTTCTTCCACTCAGGGTCTACCTTAGCAACTGAGAGGGGAGGCCGGGCGGGTGAGGGTAATGTACTTTTTCGGTTAGGCAACAAAAACAGAAATCAACAAGGCAACACCCTGGTATTTCTACATTTTTATTGACGTGGAAACATCCATTACCCGATTTTTCCTTTATAGCAGACCTCGTCACATGGTGGTGGGCGCCAAGGACCGCTGGTACCCATGCTACAAGCCGGCTGACTCGGAGTCTAATGACCCCGTGAACCAGGCGCCATCCGTGCAGATGACCATAAACGGAGAACAGATGGGTAGTTTGGCCCACCAAGGAAGAGAGCCGGAGAGCTTCACGTGAGAACAGCTGGATGGTCGCGTAACAGGTGACCAGATTTATCATCGCGAGATGGAGTAACGCGACCGTGTAAGTGCGGTATGGTTCGTAGTAGGGTTCGGGCTGTACGGCAGGAAGGTGGAGTAAGCATGGACGGCGCCCGTATTCTGGGCAAGGTAAATGAAAAAAGTTAGTCATGCAACATGAGAAAATTCTTATCACCTTGTGAATACCGTGGAAGGTTCTTGATCCAGGAAGGACAGGCTTGAAGACCACGGAATATGTCCACAGAATGGCGAGGTAGTAAGACCAAGGAGAAGGTTTTGAAGCGGTCGTATCAGGCGGCAGTAGATTGTCCGTAAAAAGACCAGGATACTTGGACTGATGTAATAAGCCACTAACAGCTCCTGAAAGAAGGCCGGGAGCTGAAGAGCGGTGACCAAAGAGTTGGTAATGAAGAGACAATTGTCTAAAAGAGGCCTGGCGGTCGCATCCGCCGGTAATATCGTGAATAAACAGGCTCGAAGGGTTCTAAAGCATGAAATCTTCAGGGGCAGGTTGAAGATGCTGCAGTTGGTCAGGGACTGTAAGACGCAGAAGAAGAGGTCACTCAAGAGATAAGGCAGAGGGAACGTGCGATCGTAGAGACGCCAATTTGTAGAAGGCAGACAATACCGAAGCAAACGTTAAGCCGATATAAGTAGAGAAATTTCCAAGAGGCGTCAGGAAAATTGTGAGGAGACGGCAGAAGAGGTTGCAGCCGGCCGAGGGCCGCAAGATGCACAAGAAGAAGTCACTCAAGAGATAATGCAGAGGGACTGTGCGACCGTGGACGCGGTAGTATGTAGAAGAAAAGACAGAAGAAAAGTTTCAGGAACTAGAACTACAGTGGTGGACAGGAGACCACAAGAAGTTGGTAGTCTGCGGTGCTGGGGATAGTAGGTTCCTGTTGCCAGACAACGTAGTTCGCAACAGAGCGGAGGCTGGCCAAAGAGGTAGAGCTGTACAAGAGGTCTTAGAAAGACGAGGGGCTCCTGACTTGCAAGATGAGCCTTGGAGACAAGGGACAAGGTGCCAGCAGACAAGGTTTCAGGCGTCATGGTAGATACAGTCTTGAGGGACCGTCGGTCGGAGCGACCGCGGTTGTGTTCCGGATGATCGTAAAGATGGTGAAGATAGCAAGAATAGGGAGCGTGGTGCTCTGCTGCAGTAAGCTGGTTGATCTATTCCATTTAGAATTCCCGAGGGGACCAAAGACCGAGGTGTAAGTAAATGTTGATTCGTTGATTCGTGGACCGAATGGAGGATCCAAGAGATAACAGCTAGGCTCATGTCAACAAGGGACAGGAGACAAGCGGCAGGAGTTACTGACGAATGAAAAGGTTTCTATATATAGCTGCGGTCGCCGAGTGTTCCTAGCAGGCCAAGGGCATGTGCGACCCTGGAGTGAGGCTCGAGGGGATTGTGGACCGAAGCTGGCTAACAACTCGACAATAACTGAAAGGCTGAAGTCTACAGACTGCAAACGCTAGAAAGTAGAGCGGTCGGCGTGTTGCAGCTAATGAATGTGAAGGATGTCGACAGGCGACAGGAAACAGGAGATAGGAGTCGTTGTTCACAGTAACCCAGCAGAACCAGAATTGTGTTACAGGTGTGAGCAGCAGAGCGGTCGGCATGTTGTAGCTAGCGTCTGAGAAGGTGGTCGTCGGGAGACAGGGGACAGAATACTGGAGTCAAGTAGATGTAATCGTAAACGACAGCCTGAGGTGTAGTCCAGGGATAGCAAGGCAACTTGCTGCACTTCAGGAAAGGAGACCAGCTGGCTGACATCCTTTCAAATCCCGAGTGGCTGAAGGAGGTCAGACTTGGGAGATCGAACAAAATGTGGTTCTTTGACAAGGGTACCGCACCCGGCCCGGGGCCCTGGTCCAAAATCCGAGCCCCGGTCGCCTACGAAGGAACAGAAGATGTTACTGACTGGTGGATAAGAGTGCTGTAGCTGTAGTCGACTTAGAGAGTGAAGCTGCAGTCCCTTCGGGCACCCTTAACAAGCTCATGGCCTTGGGGGACCGTGAAGAATGACAACAAACAGTTGGACGACAAACGACAGAACTTGCAGCCGTAGCTGTGGTTGACTTGAAAAGAGGAGCCAGGCCGCAGGTTCATCTGTAACAGGTGCGTCAAACGACTGGTGGTGTACTGAATGCACAGTATAGATGCTGCGGTCGCCTCAGGTGCCCCCAAATAGGGCTATGGGCATGGGGGACCTTAGCATAGAAAGATGGTCAATGTGTTTTACACAATTTTTTGTGACATATTTCTCCTTCTTTATGACCTTTTCTCGGTCAGAAAGAATTTTTTTGAGCTTGAGCCTACATCACTATTTGCGTTTTTCTGCTTGAGTGATTCGGCATTTTATGTCGCATTTATTAAAAAATTTCGTTTCCACAGCAACTATCAAGCTCTGTCCCAAGAACTACGGTCGTGCCCGTTTGTTCTGGGACAGTCACAAGAGACCCATTAAGAACGTTACACATACTCACAGTTTCCTTTTCACCCTATAAATTCTTGGTTGATGTACGGAAACATGACAATGGACGCCTGTGAATCGAGTTGCCCAGCGTTCGCAAAAGGTGAATAGTTAACCGCAACGTCGGTAGATGGCAGCACTGTCGGGGTGGCAGTTGCAACATCGCTTGAATTAGCGATCACACATTGAGCTTTCAAACCCTCAATAACTGCCCCGCAAAATAAAAAAATTTCTTTCAAAAACTCATTTCCAAAGCATCTAATCAAAAATCCGTGCAACACGAAAAATGCATCGATTAAAATATTTACGTTTGCCCGGCTTTTCGCACCGGCGAGAACAAAGAACGCAGCCTAAACCAGTAACAAAAGCTGGCTTGGAGTCGGAATAAGGTTACCGCAGTGTTGGGCACGGTTGTACGATGGTTTTCACGGAGAGGAAAACGATCAAAGCCATGACATCGTGCAAAATAAGGGATTGAGCCGCCGATCAAGTGGGTTGGCTACCGAAGCAGAGAAAATTTCAGTGG
The DNA here is from genome assembly GCA_023313725.1 of Lithobius niger. Taxonomy (NCBI): domain Eukaryota; kingdom Metazoa; phylum Arthropoda; class Chilopoda; order Lithobiomorpha; family Lithobiidae; genus Lithobius; species Lithobius niger. The sequence goes on from JAHWFP010237694.1 coordinate 19,723, forward strand.
ACTGTGTAAAATTTCCATGAATCGAGCCGAAAGCCACACGCCCGAAGCAAACAGGTCAATGTTGCTGCCCCATGAAGTTAACAAAATTTCACATTTAAATTTGACGAATTACATCTATCTACACGCGTAAAATCAAAAGGAGTTTACAGGCAGGTGCATTTTAGAAAATTTTAAGCCCCTCCGCAAGTCAACTTGCTTTTAAATGGAAGTCAACTTGCTTTTCCATGATGCAACCTGGCGTGTGGAGAAGTATCCACAAGAAAAGAAAGAGCGGCGTGCGTCCTTCCCAATGCATGCCCGAAACAAAAGGAGCAGGCAAGCGCTATATCAGTACAATATAAGGTGCGGCGCCAGCGCTCCTATCAGCGGAGAGCTAAACTCACCATAATACGGATTGAAACAGTAAATAGGAGTTTCAATTTAATTCCGGGTAATTAAAAGAGTAAATCGAAACGATTTAGCACATAATGAAGGTTAGTATTTTGCAGATAGTAAGAAACTGGGGCATTGCAATTAGGGCATTGCAACTGGGTCAACCTTGTCTATTTGTGGGACGGGGACAGGTGGGACAGCACCCGGTCGCCCAGTTGCCAGTCGTCTGGTCGCTCGTACTGTAGTACATGGGTGTATGAGCAGCAGAAGACAAGCCGCTATCCACCCGTGAGACAGGGGACAGGGAAAACAGCAGACGGTTAGCCAGTCATTGTAAAACTGAAATGCCGGTAGTTGGATACTGTTATTTTTATCTTCGCAGCAGCAGGAGGTGGCTCGGTCGTACGGATGCTTGTGATGAGGTACATGGATGTTGATGCACATTCGTCGTGTCAAGTGAAAGGGCGGTCGCTCCGACGCTCGTGTTGTGGCGCACGGCCACTGGCGTACATTTGTAGTAGCTGGTGGATACTCGGTCGCTCGGACGCTTGTGCTGTGGCACACGAGCGTGATGCATATTCATAGCTGGTGGATGCTTGGTCGCTTGTGCTGTGGTACATGGGCCCATGACGACCGGAGCGCAGGGGCACAGCAAGGGGAAACTCTGTCCATCCATGGGACAGGAGAGACAGCAGCAGAATGGCTTAGCCAGCAGAACTGAAATAGGAACTCGAGTGCATGGTCGCCCAATCGCCTGCATTGCAGTACATGAGCGCAGGGGTACCTGGGCGCAGAGATGCAGTAGAACCGAAAAATTCGGGTCCAGGGGGACCGGGTCGAGAGCCCAAGTGAAGGTCCTCTTCGGGGACCGACTGGCTGTCGCCTAAACAGTCCATCCAATTGTAGAGATGTTTCTTCATGGGAGAACTTGCAGATGACAACCACACGCAGTGGTGCCCTATGAAGAAAGATGAAGTCAGCTGGATTCGGGCGCTTTATATAGAGGCACGCGCGGAAGGGAGGTACGAGCACAGCAGAGAAGCCAACTTTTCATTGCTACGGATGAGCCTTCAAAATAACGGAACTGCTGTAAAGGAAAAATCAGGTAATGGATTTTTTTGACGGCAATAAAAAGTATAATGTTCTGCTAATGTTATTTATGTCATCTAGTATTAGAAATATTTTAGTTTTTGCCAAATAACCTCTTAGTGGTTTGAACTAGAGGTTTGAGGCATTGTCAGCACACAACGGACACTTTAGTACTATTTTGGAGGCATCAAACTGTCTCTAGCAATCTAGAGTTTCAGTGGCTCGGATTTGGTGGTTTCGGAACGCCCTGTTCTTATGCCAATTGGTAACCTTCATAATACACATGCAGTGCATGAACAAAAGGTTACCTTTCCAAAAACAAAGAAAAAGGTTGCCCCTGCGTTGCAGCAAAAGTGTACAACCAGGTGTTACTTACCATTCGGGAACAATCTAGTAATCACAAATTTAATAATTTTACGGTTACTAACCAAGGATGAAGTCGAAAACCTCACTACTATCATGAAACAGAATTGTTTCTACAAAAATGCATCCCACCTGTAATTTTACATTTTTTTGATACTTTTGTCACTTTTTACTCAATACTCTTTAAGCTTTACTTCCGTTCTGTTTACATACTTCCTCGCTGTCTATGTTCATTACCATTTGCTTCATCACCACTTGTTTTCGTTTGTTTCTGCCCTGCACGTAAGTTTTACTCAAACAGTACCTTCGTTCCAGACGTTAAATCTGTAAATGTGTATTTTAGCTATACCCTTATTTTTTGTGCGCAGTTTTAACCAGGTAGAGGAATAAACTTCATTACACTTCTCTCTACTATGGTTAAGATTTTGGCGTCTTTTTAAGCTTTAAATCAAAGATGTAACCACTATTTACCTACACAATTTTAAATATGGATTAAACTAAAAATTTTAATGATACCATGAAATAACTAGTGTTGATTGACAAGCAACAGTATTTGTCATTACTCGAAATCTCCATGGAATATTATCATCATTATGCCTTTTGATGCACTGCCCACCACTACTTATAAGTGTTTTTAAAATTTGTATTTTTTACACACCTGCATATACGTGACATATGTTCTAAACTACTTCTAAATACTGGGAAATGCGAGTTATGGCTTGGCCAACACTGGCTAACTCACCTGTGTCCACAACGTAAGTGTTGAGAAGGGAGGTCTTGTTGTGAGGGCCCCACAGGCGCACGGTCCCGTCAGCCGAACAAGACAGAAGCTGCATGTTTGAGCCGTGGATTGAGAGATCCCACACGGCGTCTGAATGGGCCGTCAGGGTGGTTGTCAGTACGCCTGGGTCTGCAACGGACAGATACTTTGCAAAACTTGTTCGGGGACTCACTTATAGAAAGAAAATAATTAATAATCCGAAAGAGGGGCACGTTTTGTTAAGAAAAGCACAAATTTAATATTTTTATTTACCAAAGGAATCATAAGGGTCAATATTAGAACTAGGTATGTTCCAGCATCTGATGGTGGAGTCCATTCCGCCACTGAAGCACTGTTCTCCAGTTGGGCTCATGGCTAGACACAAGACAGGCCCACTAAAATATAACATACAGCAATTAACAACAACAAAATAGCATATATCAGGGAGATAAAAAACACTTGAATTAGCCTACCATTCCCCAGCCAGAATTAGAATACCAACCCAATGAAATTTGTGCATTATTGTTTGTTCACACTATAACGTATCCAATGTTACACGGATTCAGGCAGCGTACCACACTTGCGCACATCAACGGCCGTCTTTACTGTTCAGGTGCACAGTCAGTGGCAACACGAGGGGAGGCAGGGTGGAAAATTGAGTAGGTATTCTAGGGACAAAAAAAGATTTACCAATTCTGAATGGCGAAGGGTAATTCAAGTGTTTTTATCCCAGTACACCATGCCCGTTAAATTTTTGTATAGTAGAGACTTCGACAAATTGGAGGTGAGTAGTTGCCGTCGTCGCCTTCTGGGTTAGTTGGTGGATTCCTTGCGGTTGCCTTGAATCTATTGGTGCATTGATCATCGACTTGGGAGGACACGTCTCAAAGGCAGTGTGAAGAGAAGTTAGTCTCGCACTTCCACGAGGCAGCCTGAAGGATTTTTTCCTAAAGAGATTTGATTGTAGTCAGCCCAAGAGGCGGAGAGGGCTCAAATCTCATAGGCGGTCTTCTTGATGTTGCCTGTGGTGGGGGAGGATGCATAAGTGCTTTCAAAGGCGAATCCACGATGCGATCATTGTAGGTGCAGCTTGTCCTGTACTTAATTGGAAAGTCCGTCCATCCTTTTCTCCGCTTTGGATTTTGCTGCGACAGGACACTGCAGTTTCTCTTTATCCCCCTGCAAGGGGGACTCAGCACTGGAATCGTGAAGGCTTTTGATGCCACCATTGATACTTGGGTCTTTGCTGCAACGTTGAGGGCTAGAAGCTCGCTGCAGTGTTTTCTGGAGGCCAAGGTGAGCCGGAAGACCATCATAAGAGTCAGGAGTCCCAACGACACTTGTTCCAATGGCTCAAAGCAGCCCTAGAGAAGGCTAGTTAGAACAAGGGGAAGATCCCACTGTGGGAACAGCTTTCTTGTGATGGGTTTTTCCACACTGAAGGCTTCTATGAGGCTGGTTATTCTGAAGTCTTCAATGACGGAAGTGTGCCCAGCAACTTTAAGCACCGAATTAATCGCTAAGCGACAAACCTTGATGGAAGACGTATTCATCCCAAAAAATAGGTGGCTGAGGAACTGTGTGAACTGTGCTAGAGTTAGAATCAGGGGATCAGTCTGGTTTCCACTGCATCAACGATTCCACCAAAGCCACTTACCTTCAACGAGCTTGTGTGTAGACCCTCGGCGACAGCAGATGATGAGATTGGCAACATGCTCCAAAGGCTGTCTGCCTGGAGAAGGTGGATGATAGTAGCCAGGAGGCAAGTTTTAGGACTGAAAGATGTTGGCAGACAATTCATCCTCTTTCATGGGTCTTTTAGTGTCTTCTTGGGTAAACCACTAAGAAGTTCCAGGGGAGGGATGAACCATAGTTTAGCTGGCCTATCCGGGCGACAAGGATGAATGTTCTTTCAGTCTTTGTGATCACCAAGATCAGTGGTAGAAGGATGTAAGGGGGGGAAATGCAAGCGAACATGTGAGTTCATGACACTGTTTGTGCATCCATTGCCCAGGATTGAAAATTCCAGAGGGGACTCGTGTAATTCGGGACCCAGAGATTAGAGCTTGAGGTGAACTCGAAAACTTCGACTACACCTTTCTCGACGAGAACTTCCATTTCTGAGAGGAGATCGCGAGTTGGAGTAGACGTGAAGTCCCATGGAGGAGAATCTGCAATTTCGGGTAGTGGAGTAACGTCGATTGGTAGCCGTGCAAGATCACAGACAACAGCCATGGGCCGTCCGTAATCTCGCTCCAGACTTCTGAGTGTCGTTGCTGGCGGCACCCCGAAAGCAGAAAGGGGAGCGACGTGCGACAAAACGCAGACAAAACGTGCCATTTTGACCAAATTTCTGCCGTTTCGCCAATTTTTGACCGATTTGGACATTCCAATACATCATTTTAATCGTCTCGACGAGACCTTTCCGTTGGTGGAGCAGCCAGATCAATAGAATAAACCACTGAAAAGTTATTCGGTAAAAACCAATAAATATGCACGTAGCCATACACAGATTAGCTGCAGACAATTTTTCCCTGACAATTGGTGTCGCAGACAGTAGCAGAAAATTCTGCTTTAGGGGGCGGCATCAACTAAAGTAGGATGACTTCTATCCTAAGCGGGGAGGCCGCGCAGGGGATTTGCTGCAAGGAGGATTCTTCCTTTCCGTCGTCCAGTCATTTTTTTTTAATGCAGAAAGTGTAATCGCCGGTTGCCATTTTTTGAATAGTGTCATGTCGCCTCGGTGCAGGGTCTTCTCCCTTGCTGCGGGAAACCCCATGAAAGGGTGGCTCATCCTTGAAGTAGCCCCATTTTCTTTTTTAAGGCTGTTGCTAATGTTTCTCCTTTGGCTGTTGAACTTGAAGCGCAGGAACTTGCTTGAATTCGGCGTTCAAAGGGGGCGTTTCTCCTTTAAAAAGGATGGCGGCTTCATTGAAGGGGACGGTACGAAGTTCGTCGATCTTAGTCTGATGAAGTCCAGGAGCTGAGGTAACAACGACATCACGATTGTACAGCATGCTGTTGACTAGTTCCCTGGTTTGGCAATGGATGGCTTCAGCTGAACATTCTGCACCTGTTTTGAGAAGAACGGATACATCTTCAAGTTTCTTGATCGCAGCCTCTCTGGTTAAAGTGGGGTCAGTGGTAGCCTCTAAGCAGGCTGAGAAAGCGGTGTACAGAAGGTGGCTGTGGAATGCCGCCCTGGTGCCCATCTATTCTACGTTTTCTCAGGTCTCGAAACAGCGGGGAAGTTGTTTCTGGATCTTCAAGGTAGTACCAAATTCCATGGGTGCAATATCCGGAACGAAAATGGCTTCATCGAAGGGGGAAAACTAGGCTGTACTAACTGTTTTGCTTCTAAGGTTGAAGAAAAAAATTCCAAGATCTATTTGCTTGGGGGGAGGGGGCCCATGTAGTTCCAATGGATCTCATTTTCACACAAGCAGTAGTCCACCACGTCTAAGAAGGAAGTGAACAACAAGAACAGACTGTGCAAGGCCTTTTTTTACTGGAGTTTGCTTGTCAGGGTCCGCGATAGAAAAACAAGGGGCTCAACGATTGCCATTGAGACCCTGTGTAGACATGTTTCCAGTTCCGTCCTCGCCTTGTGTTATTCCTGATGCAGTTTTCAGTGATCATTAGCGATGTCATCACCAACTAATTATTGGTAAAAAAAAAATACAACAGGAATAACGTGAGGCGAGGACAACACCGGAAACGTGTCTACGCAGGTGTGCTTTCTGGCCATAAAAGACGTAGATCTGGACAAGTGCGGCGTTTTAGGTAACTGGATCCGGTTTGCATTGGGTGCACTGACGTGATGGAAAAAGGACTTTTTAACACTATCAGGAATTTTCATCATAAGCAGACAATAACGAAAAAATGTAATATTGCAAAAAGTATTCTAGCATAAAAAATATAAACTGGAATGCTGCAAGAATACTTACATGTGTGCCCTGAACGTATATACTGGCTCCACATCTAAAGATGCAGTTCTGTAAAGAAAGGACAAACATCACTCCTCTAATATTTTGTTATCAACTAACTTACGGTAAAAAGCACCATTTCATAACCATCATTACAAAAATGCACAAACCAATGGTTAGCTACCCTTTGTACTGTAGTAGGTAACTTGAACCCACATTTTTAATAACAGAACTTGCAGAAACCTTGTGTAAATTATAGTCGACAAAACGATAAGTTAGTTGTCTGGAATATGTTAGATTTATACTTTTAGTCATTTAGTTCACCTGCTAAAAAATATAGGAATTTAAACAGTTCCTGCGACAAGCATCTCTAGCGGGATTCAGTCTTTGAACGAAGGCAAAACATCACATAGCAAATTCAACACCGTGCAGTGCCAAGGTGTTACTAAAGTTTATTGCATGGAGTTGTTGCCATGAATTCATCTTATGAGCCCTATATTGTTGCCTTGGGGAGGAATTACTGTTTATTCACAAAATACAAGCAGAAGTACAATGGCTATTATATGGTGTAATTTTTTTTATTTAATTCTCCTTTGCTAGGTGTGATCGAGGTCAATATCTTTTAACCTGGCGGTCGAACATTAGCATGGTTCTGTCGTGGTTCGGGTATTGAATGTCTGTGCACATTTATCTAGTTATTAGCTGTTGATTTTGCACTAAAACCTCGTTGCAGATTCTTAAAGTTTGGGGTGCTGGATGCATTTTTGCTCCGGGGAATTTTATGAATTAAAAACTTGTGAACTTTAGCATCTTGGTCACCCGTCTTATTGTAATGTAAACATTGATTAGAAACCCTAGGCCTGTGTTCTTCTGATGCTGTCGTGGTGTAATAAATCCAGATATATACATTTTAGCGGTATCTACAAACGTTAATGGTGTTACAGGGCCCAGTTGTGTAGACTATCGTTTAGTTTGGTTTTGTGGATAAGCTAGCTTGTCATGGTTTAAAACTTAACGCCTGTGTGTTCTATGACCTTTCTAGGACTGTGGTATTAATGTATTATGATTTTAACATATCTTTTAAACTATCTCACTTTAGCGCTGTTCTGAAATGTCATCTCTACACAGAACATAATAGAATTTTTAAATTTTAAAACTAGTCGCATATTCGCACGTTATAATTTAGCATTGCTGAGATTGTGGTCATGGTTTGCCCTTAGGGTGTAGTGTGTTGACTGCCTTAGCAACACAGAAGTGCATCCCTACAGGAGAGCTACAAGTGACGTAATGAGCACTAGGTTAACGTCTTGATCTTAACGATGGGCATGGTACACCTGCTTGAGTGACAAGAATATTTGTCGTCACCCAAGTTGGTGCTTGTGTCCGCAGAATCCTCCTTGCCACTTGCCAGTATTTAAGGCAAGCTCGCTTTCTTTCCCTCACCTCTCTTACATAACCTGCGTTGCTGCGGGATATAATGTGAGAGTCCGTTGGGACTTGGAGCGATCGTTGACAGGGGCCCAGCGGCTTAGAAGCCGAGAAGGCTGAAGGCTAGTCGTGGACGGGGAACTCTTATGATGGAGGCTACTGTAGGAAGATCTTTCTTTTTGTGGCTGTGTAAATTACCTTCTAGCATGATGGATTACATCATGCGGGAACTCTATGGTCACCTTTCTAAGAGGCATGTGAGTCGGTGTTACTTTAACAGTTGGAAACCTGAACAAAATTCTGCTCGGAACTAGGCCGTAATTCCGTTGGAATTTAATTTTTAGTTGCAAATGCAAACTCATTCAATTAAAACAGTAAAACATTGCATACGGTTCCACTACGTTCTCTGCAGTTATTTGAACTCTATACGAAAACACATGGCCAATATATGAGCTCCTGTAATGTGCTTTGTAAAATATTGATCATCGTTGTAGCTAAATGACTGCCTCCCTAGAATTGGACATTGTGAAGAGAGAGCCAAAGCTTGCGACCGACTTAGTCCGTGCCCAACAATAAATGTGGGACATGAGCACGGCCGCCGCCTCGTGAGGCGTTACAGAAACTTAATAGTTTAAGGTTCGGCCGTAGAGCATTAAATAAACAATACAAGCCAATAACTAACGGGAAGTATTTTTGAAAGATAGTGAAAACGGTAAATAACTTATTTCACTTGAATTCCTGGCCATACTTACTTCTTGGCAGGTACTGTCTTCTGGAGATTCCACAGCTTTAACGTGTGGTCTTCTGATGCTGTGATGAGCACAGGTTCAACAGGGTGGAAGGCCAGAGCCCTCACACCGTCGAAATGGCTGCGTAATGTGTACTTGGCATTCCAAGTTTTCCTAAATGCTTCTTTGGTAGCTGTTATCTGCGGATTAAACACATCATTAATTTCAGTAAAACAGGCAGGCTTACACAGGTTAGATCGCACATGTGAAAAAAGTTAATGTCAATTATAAAAAAAAGCGTGAAAAAGTCCCACCAGCAATTATGCTAATTACCGATTTTTCGGCACTTTTACTTTGGTTTACATTCATGTTTGACGTACGCAACACCAAAAATTCCAGTTTTTCCTCAAACTACCGAAATTCTTCGTCAGGCTACGGATGTGAGACGCGCACGCACCACTACCAGTCAAGATTCTACTTCAAGAGAGAGGGAAGTTCGAAAGTAGCAGACGGTTGAAGTAGAATCTTGACTGGTAGTGGTGTGTGTGCGTCTCACATCCGTAGCCTGACGAAGAAAACCCGGTTAGAAGTTTACGAAAAGTCGCAAGTTTGAGGAAACACTGGAATTTTTGGTATTGCGTACATCACAGTAAGTCAACCAGCAATTATGAAATGAAGTATGCTGTTTTCCGACTTGAACACAAAGGCTGCAGCCAAAGCTATCAATGGCTCGTTTGAAAGTACTACAAAACAGACATTAAGTTTTGTCACATTTGTGACCGAAGCTGGAGACTTGTGCCAAGTATATACATGACACTTTAACAAATAGCTTTCAAATTAAAAGCATAACTGAAAATGGATATAGCTATAAAAGTACCAAAATCATGTCAGACATTAATATAAGTGTCTATCACAATTAACTCACGTCGTAACTAACATCCGCTTCATTATTGACTGTTAGGCCTGCCAGTTCACCCAGCCCCAAAGCAGCTTCGACCGCATCATCATCCGTCCCAGTACCCAATAAAGGTCTCCGAGAACCGGCAGAAAATGGAAGCAAAGAACTTCCTTGAATACCTGCAAGCAGTAACAAAGTCAAAGTTAACATATCTACGATTGCATCTTCAAAAAGATTTGAACATAACAGTTACAGATTTTTACTGAATAGACAATGAGCTTCTAAGTACACTCTATACACATTTTTTTTAAGCACCTGCCACTGGTGTTTTTCAATTTGTATTATAAACAAAACAGTTATGGCTAATTGCTTACCTTTTTTGAACACTCATTCTAATCAAGCTACATTTTTATTTAATGGTTATCATAGGCCTGGGCATCGAAAGGCCATGCTGGGGGCTGCTGATAATTCTGCTAATTTCCAACTGCTAGGGAAATTTTACAATTACAAAAACAAAGTAAGTTGTAAAACATGCCTTTTTACTACTTGGCTACATTTCTATAACTCTGAAGGTTCTAAACGCCTACAAAATTAAGATTTTACGCATTTAGTAAGGTTAAGTCGTTTACACGTGAGGCGTATTGTAGGCTCGACTAGTTAGTTAAGTAGTGTACTGACGCAAAACATACGCAATTTTAAGCTGATGCACGTCTTAAAACTTAAAAGTCTTGCACGATTCATGGACAGAAATATAAGATACACATTAGAGACTACGCCAAAATGAGTCTCGGGACATTCTAAACTGAATTTTTTTCAACTAGTCTGATAATTTATAATATACAGACTCAAAATCTCACATGATGCTTGGCAATGGCAACTTTATTATTATAAGTTTGTAAGAGTGAACTGGTTGCAACTATGGCTTTCCCACAACAAGATAAAAAAACCGGAAATTTTAACACCGTTTCAAAATTAGTTTTTACGAGCCTAAAATACTTACCTTCAGTTATGTGCTAAATCGTTTCGATTATGCTTTAAATTTCCAGAATATAAAACCCCTATAACGTTTTCAATTGCAATGCAATGAGTTTAGCTCTTCTTCCGCTAAGAGCGCTGGCAGCGCTGTCTACATCAACTGACATAGCCGCTATGCAACACGTTTTGACCATTGTCTCACATGAGAAACTTCGGATTCGGAGAAAGCGGGGAGGATGGGTGGGTTCTACTGACGGTAAGTATTTTAGGATAGTAAAAAGTAATTGTAAATAGTGTTAATATTTCTCTTTCTTACTATCTGCAAAATACTAACCTTCAGTGTGGGAGGACTTTTGATATAACGGACGGTGGGATGGCACAAACCCTGCTAAACATCAGTTGCATTCCATTACAACGTCCCTGACTCTTTGTGCAATACCTTTGTGTTGGAAAAGAAAATTTCCCTTCTCGAAATCTGCAGAGAAAGTTTCTTCTTAGCAGTTCTTGCGAAGTACTGGATGTCTTTGGTGCACTTTCACTGTATATATTTAAAAATTTAATTTCACAGTGTTGCAATATTTTCACGTGTTACGTTTCAACCATTCCACCTTCCTCATGTGAGAGCGAAGTATTGAGTAAGTTTCATCCAGCAAGGGTCCGAAAGTGATGAGTCCATACCAATTTGCATCCTTCTTCACACTTTTCTTTGCTGCGTAGAAAAGGTTCAAGGCTTTTGTTACATCTAAACATTGAGACTGTACAATATCGTAGTGTTGTGAGGCTTTTCTCCTGTGCGACCTTTGTTTTGTGAATGCGCTCGGTTACCACCAATTTTGCTTTTTGCTGTGATGTGGCGTTCCATCTTTTCGCGTCCTCCGAACTCAAGTGCCCCCATGGAATAGTGAGATAAAAGGGTTGCGATTGCTCGGAGAACACGTCACATTTACATCAGCAAGTGGCGTTCCTGAAGCATTAGTTCAAGAGGCCACATTAGCTCTCATTCAAGAGCGCGTCACACCTTGGGCCAATCTAGGTGGTTAGGACCCAAGTCCTAGGTCATTTTCAGTACCGTACTTGGTAGATCCACTTCCCCATCATGACAGGAGTCATGCGGATGAGGAGTTGCACTCCGCCTACCAAGTCGACTTGAAGGAATAAAGGAGTTGGTGGAATTTATCATTCTTCCGTCTTTGTCTGTTTCGGGAACGGCCGGTTCGTTCGTCCCTTCGGGATTAATGATGGGGCCTGAAGCTTTCATTGCCCTGGGTCTAGGCGGGGAACGGCCGGTTCGTTCATTCCTTCGGGATTAATGATGAGGCCTGAAGCTTTCATTGCCCTGGGTCTAGGCGCAACTTAAAGTTCAGATTCATCGATCTGAATTCCACTGGGAATGTTAAAGCTTTTTTTTCGAGGACCTAAAAATCACGTGAAGTTACGTGATTCACATTATGCCTATTTGCCCATGAAAATGCAGTAGTATGCAGTTGAAATGATTTTATTCAGGCCCCTTAAGTTTAAGTTGTTAATCACTGTCTGTACATTAGGAAGTTGAAAAAACAACCCTGAACGTTAACAGGAGAGAAAAAATCATGTCAAATTACCAACCAATCCGTGGTTATATTTTAAGACTTGGATGTAACCTTTAAAATTCTTGGCAACTTTGTGCTCTTGCCTTAGACAGCAAAATGGCTTCGATTACATTGAGCGTCAGAGAGAATTCGGGAAGCCTCTCCCCTCACAATCTTATCTAAGTTGAGTAATGTTTAACCAACTCATAATTAGGGTTATCAAATATTTTTTACTTAGTTTCATTTTTTACCTTCCATCTGACCTTGCCTTTTTTGTCTTTTGTACAGTCCTGCTCTGGCTTCAGCTCAATCGTGTCCGTTTGCCTAGACTTTTAAGTCTGACCCCCTGTTGTCTATTTTACATGTTTATTATTTTGCTGCGTTGAGCCACTTTACGTTCCTTACCACGTTGAAATATCGCAACATTCAAGAAATGTTGAGTGATTTCCATCCAAATCTCAATAATTTTTGTCAATTCAGTAAGAAAAGGCAGCGAAATAGAGAAGAAGATGTGAAGAAGTGATTTCTTCTCAGTGCTCTTTAATTTTTGCCCATTCCGTGAATAATATGGTGTAATGGCGTTTGAGCGTAAGAGCATATTGGCATTATCGATTTCCGCCCAGTGCTCTTGATTTGTCGCCTATTCAGTAAACGAAAACGGCGAAATTCCGTTTGGTCGTATTGATTTCCACTAGTGTTCTTAAAAACGCTATCCAGATAACCAAGAAGAAGTTTCATTTTATTTACCACTGTTTTCCATTCGACATTACGTGGACAGAAAACTATGTGGAAGGTCCTAATCACCGAATGCACTTTGGGCTGTGTGTCATCGATTATTTTGGTGGGATATGCACTAAATGGGGTCGTGCATCTGAGAGCTAATGTCACATTTTTATTTCCTTTCGGTTGCAGCAATTCAGCTCAGTCTCTTAGGCTCCGGCCCGATTCAAGTCCGATTCATAGAGACTTCCACCAATTTTGATCATTTAAAATCATTTAGGCCGTATCTGCCTGCCACAGATTGACGATCGTGTCCTGTCAGCAGGCAGAAATAATTCCATCGCGACGTCATGTCATCATTTTGTATTTCCAAACATGCAAAATCACACCCAACTCCAGTGGAGTCTCATAATGGATTTATAGGAGAGGCACTTCATCCAACAACCTCTGAACTTACGATTAATCTTACACTAAAACGTAGAAGAAATCACTGTAAACATGCTTATTTTCATAAAGTCAAGATATCACTTCACTTCTTCAAAAATTTTCGACGATCAGTAGCCCTGGAGATGTAAATTCACAGGCGATCATCTTCTTCAGGCAGTCCACATTGACTCAAAACATTGTGCAATGACTGTTCGTCATCTGCAAGGAATTTGAAGCGTGAGTGTGGCCTCCGGTATTTGTTGGGTTGGCTTCTCATTTTCTTCTCAGCAACACATTGAGTTCGCCACACACTAGATAGCTAATTCCAGGGTTTGAAGGTCCCTGGTTATTCATGAGCACAGCGTTCCCTCAGTTGTGGTGTTGAACTGCAATGCTGTTTGTTCGTACTTTATTCCTTTATTCCTCGCTTTACGAACAAACAGCATTGCAGTCCACCACATGGAGACGCAACAAAAGATAGATTCAGAAGGAACAAACACGCTTCTAATCGCCAACTCTAGAAGTGATATTATCTGAGAAGCCTTGAATCCCTGGCTATTCAACACCACAACCGAGAGAAGGATGTGCTGATGAATAATTCAGGGACCCTCAAACCCTGGAATAAGCTATCTAATGCGTGGCGAACTCAATGTGTTGCTGAGAAGAAAATGGGAAACCAACCCAACAAATACCGGAGGCCACGCTGACGCTTTAAATTCCTTGCAGACGACAAACGGTCGTTGTACGATGTTTTGAGTCAATGTGGACTGCCTGAAGAAGACGATCGCCTGTGAATTTACATCTCCAGGGCTACTGATCTTCGAAAATTTGCGAAGATATGAAGTGATATCTTAACTTTATGAAAATAAGCGAACAGTGATTTCTTCAACGTATAGTAAGATGAATTTTCATAGTAAGCGGTGTGACGTTTTCACACTAAAATGCAAATAAAATTACCGATCGGATGATACTGTAATGTTACCACAAGCATTTGTTTCAATGACGCTAGGCTAAAGCAGCCAACACGCAGCGCCATTGCACGAAAGGAATTAAAAAATTTAATTTAATTCCTCCTTTTCTAAATTAAAATCAAAAACATGTTGAAAAAGGGGATTAATAAATTAATAAAAGTAAACTCGATCTGCTTCAAAAATAAAAACGAAAAGCCATCTCTCTGGCCAAAAGACGCCCAAGGATTTGTGCGCTACCGAGAACTGGATAGCAACATGCAGAGAGGCAAGAATGGAAGCAGTCTATAAGCCAGAGAACATTACGCAATACGCCCATAAGCCAGTAGCGTATGCCAGCGATCGTTACAATGCATGCAAGAGGCTACGTACAGTGTTAATGTAAAATAAAACTTCTAAGCTAAGGATTTCAAAAAGGAAGCAGCAGAATAACATCCATGAATAAAAATAAACGTGATCAACAAGGAATGATCAATGTGTCTTCCAGCGTGGATGGGGTGCAAAGTATCCCTGCGGTTATCAGCCCTGCGGATTAAAATTTAAGCAACAGATTGGGCTTTCGTGTTTCAAGTGCCCAAAACGAAAGTGAGTTGCATGGCGGCTATATCAGTTGATATAGATAGCGCTGCCAGCAAACCTAGCGGGAGAAGAGCTAAACTAATCGCATTGCAATTTAAAACATTATACAGGTTTTAAAGTCAGGCAGTTTAAAGCATAATTGAAACGATTTAGCACATACAGATAGTAAGAAAAAAAACATCTCACATTGAAGATTAGTCTCATATTATGGAATGATTAATAACTCGATAACCCTTACACCACAAGAATTAAATACTAGTGGAATAAGTCCCTGAAACATGTTAGTTTCCCTGAAACTAAATGCTAGTTTACAATTATGCAAGCCTTATGGTTTGACAGCTGCCATTAAAATACAAAATGCTACGTGCTACAAATACAAGTTTAAAAAATAAATCCAATACAGATTATGTGACTCGGTCATATTAGTAACATCAATACAAAAATGACATACAAAAGATAAAGATGTATTTGTGTGCGAACTACCCACCTGTATCCTCCAGGTCCACCAAACTGGAAGGAGCAGAGTTACACGTACTTGGCTGGGAAGGCACAAGCCGATCTTCTTGGTTGCCCATTGTGACCAGCATAGCTTGCAATGCAGTACGTTTAGGTCCTGCGGGGGAACAAATGGGCAGCGGCATGCAGCCTAATTCTACTAAGGATGCACATGCAAATCCACACCATGCAACGTAAGGCTTTATTCAGTTCACGAGAAATGCACTCAATAAAGGACGTGAAGTTTCATCCATAAGAAACCAGCAATTTTTAATTCTTGAATAATTTATTCAATAGTCAAGTGACAGTACCAATGTTTCTGGCTGTCCGCATCAATTTGCAGTGACATGTGGGAGGAAATCAACCAAAGCTGTTAAATCAATCAAAACAATTAAATCCACTGTCACTTTCTTATGTAGGTTTATAACGATAAACTTGAAATACTTCAGCCCTGTGGTAGTTGTAATTAAATGTTTATCTTTTTTTGTAGTGTACACCTAAAACGTTTGTCATACCAATGCAGATGTGCATAAACAGTTTAGCACAATGCTAATTATCAGTGAACTAAATAAAACCTAAGTTAAAAAGAGAAATAATTTCATCGGATAACAGTAAAGATAAACTGTAAACTTACCTGAAACAAAACATGTGACCTTCAAAATGTTTCAATTTCCAATGCGTGTGAACCTATTAGCCCTACTACATGACATTGAGATGAGCCGAAGACAAAATATTGAAATGCTAACACTACCTTGGCACGTTGCATCTTAAATTTTTTAAATGGGAGCTAATCCTACCAAGATAATCAGTGTAAGAACCACGCTTCAGATTTTGTACTGCACACTCAAGATGTCAATGAATGGCTAGTTAGCAAATATTGGCTTTATCGCTGTGCGCATTTATGTGGTTTTTTTTGGTTTTATTATATTGAGGAGTGTAAACGTTTCTTTGCGAGTCATTAGTTCCTCGGCATCGTACAGAGAGCACCTGTTGATTATCGAATCGTACAAGCAGTTGGGTAAAAACTATTTTAGGTAAAGACTCAACTCGTTGCCAGCCAGGTTACAACTGGCTTACAAATTGTTAAATCGTCAGCTAGTTGACAAAATATGCAGCCGATGTCGTTCTCACCTAACCTAAGACATTACACTATTAGCACCTTACTAATCACCAGCTAGGTCAAAACATATATTGCTTGCTGGTTGGGAAGGTGCAGCTAACGTGCTGCCAGCTAACCTAATCACAACTACAAAATCCATAAAATTGCATGATTCCGAAAGATGGTTTGCTACAGAGAAAAAAAGATAAAACAAATTTCATTGCAAGATGAAGAAAACGTGACGGAAAAATAGTAGCGAAAAGAGAAGGAATGTTGAAGAGACATACAAAAATTACATTTAATAAGAATTTCAGCATACGTCAATCTAAACGTAAGAAAACAAAGCTTTTAGTATTGAAGACAGAAATAAGTTATATACGTGTTGTACGACAGTATGCTGTTTTCAATACAAAGTTACACCCGAAACGGAAAAATTTTCTGGGAATCCACACTTTTCATAAAATCACAAAATTAAAAATAACTGTTTTAAGTTTAAATTTCTTGGCATTATGCCAACCTCACTACATGTGATTTGAAAAATCCTTACTGAATACCTTGCTATACGATTTAAAAAAAACGATATAAGTCAACATTTTTGAAGAAATTCCAAATTATCGTCGAATTTAGCGTATTTTGTGTTATATTCAGCCCTTTCCGTAAATTTCAAAAGTGTTCAATTACGGAAAAATTACTGTAAACAAGCAACAACATTTTTTTAAATGCAGACGTGCTCTACATGGACTCAAACGAACCAATCGAGTGGCATTATTGCAATTTTTGTACCACACTAACATTTGTAAAGTGGCTTCGATGTGATGATTCAAAATGGCTTCCCAATGTACGGATTGCCGTAGGAAGCATATCTGAGAATTGCACTCAAGTGACCTGGATTTACCTGATGAAAATGTATACAAATCCAGAGATGAAACTCAGCCATTAGCTTACAATCGAAATCTCAACGCACAACAATGTGACAAACAAAGTCATACTCAAATTATTCAGCATTTGCCAAACATGCATCATCATCATCGTTGAAGCATAAAATTGTGGGTTTGTTGTGAATCGGCTACAAGATATACAGCTTGTTTTGATGTGTATCATGACAATGAAAATGAAGAAGCAACACCTAATGGAGAAGCACACGATGCAGTAAGGACTTCAGTGCATGACACTGAACTACTAGACAAAGGTCACTATTTTGGTATATACAATTTTTATCCATCAATTCCACTTGCAGATGAGCTCATGACTCGCTCTAACACCGTAACAGGTGCAGTTCGATGAAATAAGATTGGCCTACCTGAAAAACTAACTGAAAAGAACTTCTCATAGATTTTATGAGAAGTGATAACAACAAAATTCTTGCCTTGAGAAAGGAGGAGGAAAGAAAATCGGAAAAGTGGTTTGATGTTGCTTTCAACTCATTCTGCTGCTAGGTACCTTCGAAAAAATGACACACTCAAAGACTAGTCAGGTTTCCAACTCAAGTTGACGAATTTGGCTTGGGAGTAGTCGACTTGGCTGAACAAAACACATCCCTTTATATATGGGGGGGGGGGGGGAGAGAGAGAAGAGAAATGGTGGAAAAAGAAAGCTCTGAACATGACGACCAGTTTGTGATTTTAAGTGGCAGCTTGCGTTGCAACCACAGATGCCTGCAAGTCACAATTCGAGACCATTTTTGAAAGCTGGTTAAGTAGCTAGTGTTTGACATCTTCAACACATAACAGAAGGGCCAAACCCATCTCCTCAGACAGCAAATTCCAAGCGGAACCACCCTTGCAACAAAGAGGTTCGGACGGCAATCGAATCTAGAAATAGGAGTAACTAGTTTGTAGGGATGTCTACGGGTTCAAGCTGGACTAAGTTCAAAAGAAGGCGCGCTAACGCGCAGAAATACCCGAAAGAATTCTAAAACTCAAAATAAGGTCAGCCTTTAAAGAAGCTGAGGAGCATATTTAAAAGTTGAGCTGGTGTTTCTTTCTATACCCAAGGTAGATAAAAATGATGATTTTATTGTTAATTTCAAAAATTCAAAATGCTTTTTACTGTGCAGGCTAGATCTCAAGCAAACACGAAGAGAACAAAAAATGAAGAAAAAACTGCCCACCCACACAGAAAAAAAATGTTTACCCGAGCAACAACTTTTTTATGGCCTTACATAATTTTTTTTATTTAAATAAATTATTTAAATTATCAATATTTATTTAAATGTTGCAATATTTATTTCAATAATAAAAAATATCAAGTTGACTAAACAACAAATTTCCCCTTATGTTTCAATAAAATTGACCACAACTAAACTACCGTCTGCATGACATAAAATGTCGCAATACTTTTTTTCTTAAAAATTTGGCACTCTTTTAAGAAGATAACCCCAAAAAGGCTAATGTACGATTCACTTTCAAGGTTAAGACGGACTTATCTGGCAATAAAAAAATGTATGAGCCCAAAAAACAAGACATTTAGTATGACCTCAAACATGACCAACACAACAATCTTTTCAAGATAAAGAGAAATTTATGCTCCAGTTTATCTTGGTTTAATATGTTATTAGATCTGTATGACTGCCCTTGCACTCAACTATGCTACAAATGGTTTAATTGTAAACAACCAATTCTACACAGAGGGAAAATTATGCAAAATAGGGAACAGTACTCCGTCATTAAACTATTTGGCAAATCTCAAACTTTTTTAAAGTTTATTTTATTATTTTTGCTTGTTTTTACTAATTTAATTTCTAACACAAAAATTGAGTTCTTCGGTAATGTTTCTTGAAGTGAACGTTTCGTTAATTCTGACAAAAGGAAATGCAATTTTGGCCAGCAATAGTACACGCCAAGCAGCTATGCACAACCAGAAATGTTGAATGCTTAGCAGACAACTATTCTTTAATTAGCCCAAAATTCCAACTCACAACCTCGAATAGTCTGTTCACCATCACTCGAGACACAGCCAGGTACACGAAATTACATCGTGCAATAGTAGATCAATAGCTATCCAATTTCAGTAGCGAGATTGTTCCGTAGCACATTGTAGATGTAAAAGAATTAAGGCTCGGCCGATACCAACTTTGACCGATCCGATCCGATACCGATACGGTCCGATGCTACATCACCGATACCGATGCCGATACTTCAATGCATTACTTCCAGTAAAGTTAATGTTTCTTCAATATTCAGAAACAAAATTTGATGAAATATTCCGAATCTCAAAGCTCCATCAGCAAGCATCTTGCAGTAAAGTGCGCTTTTTGGAAACTGATTTTGGTTTTTGTTAAATAATTAGAGAACGACTGAAGCTATCGCTCTGAAATTAGCACCATTGGAAAGCCTTCGAAAAAACGGTTAAAATGGTGTATTGGAACATAAAAAACGGACAATTTTTGGCGAAGATATCGCAAAAACCGATATTTGACCAAACAGTTAGCCGATACCGATACGCTACCGATGCCGCTAGTATCGGTGCCGATACCGATGCCAATATCGGTATCGGCCGAGCCTTAAAAAGAATAGATTGCTAGCCTTCAGTCCTTAACTGTTAGTATGGATTGGGGAAAAACCCTATGTATTAGAAATCGTTGGAATCATACACAGCGATAGCCGTGTATATATGTGTGACTCAAGTCCTCACTCCAGCAAATCCAGCAAGTCCTCACTCCTCACTTCAGGATTGTTTTACATTGTTTTAACCATTGTAATTAAGAAACAATGGCACTCAGCAAACGCCAGATTCATTCTTCGCGCACGTGTTATGTTTTTGCTAAAAAGTTGATTGTTGATAGTAAAATGAAAGAATCCATGTTTCAGCTAAATGCATATAGTTTTAAACCAAACTAGGCTACATTGTTAATTTCGAGGCCGATAGGCCTCGAAAATGGCAGCTAGAAACAATAGAATGGCGTATTTATCTCATAGATACAGGATTTCAGAGATGAGCTAAATTGTTTCAGAGTGGACAGCAACAATCATTGCGTACACGCGCAGCAACGTTCACTGCATGTTTGCACGCATTCACACCTTTACAAATGAAAAAAACATTTACTTCAGCCACAAGGCATAGACTGAATTGTGTTTGGTGTAAATTACGGCATGCCATAAAAAAGGTACACAGATTACAAACAAAAACGTCAAGTGTGCAGTACAAAAAAGGGTTATATGATTGATGTTTATCTTTACTTGTTATAATGTACACGGATAAAAATTTCTGATTTTGATTAAAATCAGCAAATACCGTAAATCGTGGATTAAACGCCCATGGGCTTATGCAGTTAATTTGGCAAAAATAGGGGGGTGGGCTTTAAATCGAGCATTATCAATTTTCTAACCTTTCTGGACACCTATTACAGAAAATTCGAAGCTTTTGAACGATCTCTGAACGACTAATTTTTACATCCTTTTAATTGCTGTGAAGAAGGGAGGAGGCTTAGGTGAGAGATGTCCAGGCCTTGTGCAGGTCCTAGGAGCTAAAGGAAGAGTCCACTATTACTACAGGGAGGGAGAAAGGACCAGTAAGCATAGCAAGCAGTACTATCTTCATTCACATCATATTACTTTTAGGTAATTTTTCGTACAAAAACGACAATTTGAGGGGTGGGCTTTAACTCCACTATTTCATGATTTTAACTTTACAGCATTTTATGGGGGTGGGCTTTAGCTGCAACTGGGCTTTTATTACATGATTTACGGTATACAATTGAGAAAATTTTTATGTGTTTAAGTGCTGTTGTGCTTTACGAATCATATATGTAAAAGCATAGCACAACAGCACTTAAACAGATGCAATTTTCTCAATTGTACATTTGATTATTTTAATTAAAATCATTAAGTTTTTATCCGTGTACATTTTAACACGTAAAGTGAAACTTCAGTCATATAACCCCTTTTTTTTACGGCACACTTGATGTTTTTGTTTGTAATCATAAAGTAAGTCTCAGGGAGTCCAATATGGTAATAAAGAACAGCTTCAAGTTACCATCTGCTACAAGACACGAAACTGACGAAATTTTAAATTTTTTCTTTAAAATTTAGCAGTCTTTTAAGAATATAACCCCAAAAAGGCTAACGTACGATTCAATTTCAAGGTTAAGACGGACTTATCTAGCTAAAACAAAAATTTCTAAAAAATGTGTGAGCCAATGGGCTGTTAAAATTAATTCGACAAAAAAAGTGGGTGGGCCATAACAAATTAAAATTTGAATCTTACTTCCGTCCTGGGAGGGTATTTAGGCCTAACACCACTGCAGACAATTCGGCATTTAATGCAATCATGCACATGTGATCTGGATTTGGTCTAGAATTAACGCAATGCCTTTATTCTCATTTGTTCAGGAATTTAGTTTGCTTTATGCATGAAGCTTTTGCTTAATTTTGGCGCATAAAAACCACGATTTATGGGAATGAAACATTGATTTCCTTGAATGTATGAAGCTTTTATTCAATTTCTAGCAGAATTATGATCTAAATGCGTTAAGGCCAGAAATCGTGCAATAGAACATTTTTGTGAAACTCGAAACGAAAATATAGTAAAGGACTGAACAGCAAATAAGGGTTCGACTGACAGGGTTTTTAAATCCAAATGAAAAAGTAAGTACTGAAAAAGAGATAAGAAAATTACCTTTTATTTTCTTCATTAACTTGACTGTTTTATTCGGGAAAAACCAGCAAGCAGTTTATACAACTGTATTTAAACGACATTCTCATCAAAAGATCACACAATACCACCATAGTAGCACTGCACAAAACTGTTTTTCCATTAAGTAAATGCAATAAAACTTTTAACAAAGTCCTATTAGATTTTAAAATATTGATCCCACAATTTTATAAAGCCACCTCATCCTTACAATGAACTAATTTTAAAAATATGTGTGTATTGCTTTCAACAGGTCTGAGCTGAAACCAAAAGAAAATATTGACTTAGGGTTAAAAAACTGAATGTCGTTTATCATAAATTTGCCCGGAACCACTCAGAGCTATTTCTGCGTTATTATTAAGCACCAAACCTATACTAGGAAAATGCATTTATTGCTTTCACGACAAAAGGACAGGCCTGAGATGAAACTAAGTTTAGACCAACTACAAACAGGACTCAAATCTCTATTGCAATTTAGTATATTATGCTGTACTTTAATTCAATATAATTAATACTTCAAGGTGGTGATTACAAGTAGACCATCTTTAGACGGATTCGTTCCAAGATGGTGTAGACTACTTTCTCATCTCCAAGTCGTAAAATTCATGAACATAACTTCACATGAATTATTAGAGCACTCACCTTTTAGGGAAGCCCTTAAAACAGGGATTCGGCTGGTTCCCTTAATAATTTTAAGTGACATTTTTACAGGATGCTACAGTAGTAACACTGGCATTATTATGTTATTTTTTGACCGGCCTTCCTTACAGGAAAATGCACTCTTCTTTGCAGCCAGCTCATCTCCCAACTAAATAACTTGGGTCAAGTTGGAAACAACTTTCCAGCTGGCTAGCTAAGTGAAAAATGGGCTTAACTGTGGACTTTGTCACACCAAGCACATTACTGTTGGTGCCATCATGTGTATCTTTTCTGCAGATAGGCAGCTAGTAACCCAGCACCCTCCCCCTCCCCGTGATTTTT
Organism: Lithobius niger; assembly: GCA_023313725.1. Classification (NCBI taxonomy): domain Eukaryota; kingdom Metazoa; phylum Arthropoda; class Chilopoda; order Lithobiomorpha; family Lithobiidae; genus Lithobius; species Lithobius niger. Next base: position 42,729 of record JAHWFP010237694.1, read on the forward strand.
GTATCCACCTTCCGGTAAAATTGTAAAAAATGAACTTGCACCAGGTATTTCACTACGATACTCATAAATTTCCAACAAAATAAAATTGGGCAAAGAAGAATGGAATGTCGGCTAATGTTCAATTGTTTGTTTATTCATTTATTTATGAATGTATTTACCGGTGCTCATTTCTCATTAATTAGTAAAATCAGCAATAATTTCAATGGAGCATCAAACTTATACGTATAAATCAAAACAGTTGGACATTGGCGTAACGTAGATCCTACACATCCACTAAACTGAAGAGAAATCCTGACGGAATAGAAGTTATTTATTTCTGCCTGAACAAAAAAAAAACTAAGAGATTTAGTTTTCTTTTATTAGGTTTTAAAAAAGACGATTGAAAAACAAGCTGTTTAATGCGCGACAAACAAGTCATCATGGCTGAGCAGTGGCAGGGCTTGACCTGCTAAGCTAGTTGACGACTGGAAAGGGGACCCTGGCAAAGCCTCTCTTATTCTGCCGATCAGGGTAGTGTGAGAGACTCTCCTTCTGTTTGGTGGATCGCTCTAAAATGGAGTCCGACGTCATCCAAAACGCACAGACAGTACACCAAAAACACATAAATTCACATAACTAATGTGAAAATACGGCTAAAATCCAACCCAAAATAGGAAGGAAAAAAAAAGACATAAAAACCGGAGGAAGTGAACAAACACGTCCACACACTGCGCCTACTGACAAAGAAAGGTGGTGTCCACTGCGCGCATGCACATCACTTGAGGTGTGAGGAGATGACAGTCTCGAAGGTTATGAGTGGGAGTATCCAAAGATTTTTTGTTTTTGTCAGGAAAATTCTGCCATTTTAGAGAATAATGGAAATTTTTAATTGGGGGAGGTATTCTGGAGGTACCGTATATGAATACACGGACAAATAAAATTGACTTATTAATGAAAGTGATATTTATCTACATCTTTTTTTCTTTATACTAATATTTCGGCAATTATATAAAACTTCAATACGCTGGAAAATGCCAATACATACTACTTAAAAGTCCGTTGCCTATACAAAAGGCAAGAGATTCGCCCGCGAATGATCGCCCTCACTTCAAAATTAAATGGAAAGCACACACGAAAATCATCTCCTAAGAGTGCAATAGCAATTTTATGTTTAGGCACTGCAGATAACACACTGTTTCACACAATGCCAACAGGTACGCTGCAATAATCCTGCCCTCCGGGCACCAGGATTAGCATAATCCTAATCGTGTGACAAACTTTATGCATATTTAAGTAATTAATTTAAATGCAAAAGGTTTTGCTGGTAACTTTTTTAATTAACACAGCTCAAAATACGTTACATTAGTTTTACATTACTGTACTTGGCTAAGTCCATGTCAAAGGCATTGTACAGAAAAAGGCTCTCGTGCATCACACCGGTCCACATCAGTTCACTGCCACACTTTTCAATCCAACAATTATCCTTCTCGTAGAGTCATATCAGCACTTTAGGCCTAGAAAGTGGATTAAAATTGGACAGCCACTTTTAGAATAGTTGTACACAGAATTAGCCAACGTAGAGTAATGTATGTTTGCAAAACACTTTGAACCATCTTAAATTGTTGCAAGTATTGTGAAATTAAATGTGCAGCACATTTCCTTCTGGATTTAGCGTAATATGGAAAGGTCTTTTGCCCAAGAATACTGCTGTTAGTCACGGAGTAATAAATTTTACCACTTTTACGGGCAGGAATCGAAATAAAAATCTGATATTTACAACGCGTTTTCTGCGAGCAGTGCTTAGTGCAGTGTAGGAATCGAAATAAGAATTTGATATCTTCATCTTCACATCTGTTACACTCAATTTCAAAGAACTAGATATTTTTTGCCACAATATCTATGCAAGATGCATCTTGCATAGATAATGTGGTGCAGAATATCAATTTCTTTGAAATTTAGCATGTTGTGAAGATGAATTTGAATTTTAAAAGTAAGCAATGTAACATTTTAAAATTTGATATCCGTGATATGTTTGCTGCAAGCAGAGTGTAGTGCAGTGTAGGAATCGAAAGAATTTGATATCTGTGGCACGCTTGCTGCGAACAGTGCTTAGTGCAGTGTATGAATCAAAATAAGAATTTGATATCTGTGGCACATTTGCAGTGAGCAATCTTCACATGGCAACAAAACGATGCACCAGAGATGATTTTTAAAAGGAATGATTTTATTTTATGTACGTACTTCTTGCATGCATGTTGGCCAAGCCCAGTAGCAGAAAATTCTTCCAACTCCTGCGAAGCGATTTTCAAAAACGCGAGTTTTCTGAAAGGGTGGTAGGGGAAGGAGTGGAGTGTCAACAAGTGGTAGAGGAAAGCAGGTGGTGGTATAAGAAAGGGTGGAGTTTCAACAAATGCTAGGGGAAGGGAGGCTGCGGTAGGGGAAGAGATGGAGTTGTCAACATCAACGCAACTAACAATGCAATACATGCAAGGTGTCAAATAGATGCAGTTTATTAAACTAACCATGTTCAGCTTGTATTCTTGGCTGATTATGATAGTGCAAAAACATTTCAGTTCCGGCAACAAGCTAGGTTTTGCACGTTGAAGCTGTATGTACCCTGTAGTTTCAAAATTGTCCAGGAGACACTCCCAGAAGTGAAGACATATAACCGTGACGACGTCTATGTACTAATTCTCTATTATCCCCAGAACTAATCGAGCAACCTTATCGTGCGACCTAATGTTGGAAAGATAATTTAATTTTTATAAAAGAAATGTAGAAACAATGACTACCATAATCTAGTAGTTTTTGTTTAACTGAAGGAAACTGACCGCTGCGTGATATACTACATCTCTATTATCTCCGGAACTAATGGATCAATCCTATCATGCAACCTATCGTTAGAAGATGATTTAATTTTCTAAAAGAAATGCTAGAACAATGTAGTATGATGTAAATCCGTTAGTTTTTGTTTAACTTGAAGGAAAACATGATGATGGTATCAAAATGACCGCAATGCAATATACAAAATCTCTAGTATCCACGGGACTAATTGATCAATCTTATCGTGTAACCTATCATTGGAAAGATAATTTAATTTTCTAAAATAAATGCCCGAAAAATGTATGCCGTAAATCTATTTGTTTTTGTTCAATGTAAAGGGAAACATAATGTACATGTAATTATTGCAGCTTTATATGTTGTTCTTTTGGAAGCGATAAATTATTAACGCTGCGTCATATTGTTCACAGTGCGACTCTTGAGCAGTGGCCTCACACGCACACGGCAGTGTATAAATAAGCCACTCTTTAACACGACATCTCATGCTTCTCTTGGTACACTTGCAAGGCTATAAATATAAAGGCTACGTTACTCCAGCAGTTGTCATCCATCCCAGAATTTAAATTCGACCAATTCCGGTTGCCTTCCCCTAACCTACTGTCTTAGCTATTGTGTCGTCACCCCGAGTGCGATAGCCTCATTCTGCAGAACATTAAAAAAATGCGGGCACAGCGGCCACCAAATTACCCCAAATAAAAGCCTGAAGAACGACAGTTGACAGAAGTTTAACATTTAGCTCCAAAATAACTGTCGAAAATTTGCGAAATTGTTGTTTTTTGTAGTTGTGAGACTGAGCGTTTCATTGTTGTGAATTTTTCAGTTTTTCCAGTCTCGCACAGTATAGTTTGTTTACGTATTTTTAAAAATAAAACTTAACATGCTTGGCGAAAGTCAGGCATGCTTAACAGACACAAAAAAAAAAATAAAAAAAAAATAAATCCTGATCCTGAATGATGTTACTATAAACATGCAATAGTTTTAAGTCAATGAAATTTACAGCAAACCGAATTTAAAAGCCAAAATGCTAACAGGATTAATTATTAATAAAATTGTAAGCAGAATGATTATTTATGAACGTATTTATTATTTTAAGTCTATTTCCAATAGCAAGGAACCAACCAGACTATACCGGTATATGCAACTTGAAAATTTTTGGTGAGGAAACTAAACTCATTGTCACTAACAGTTTAATTACTTGGTCTTTCTTTGGATCACATATTAGCCTAATATTTTAATTCGTTAAAACAACTGTCTAAATTTTAGCATAAAAAAATTAACTAATTTTGATGAAACAAAAAAAATTACTATTTTTAATTGCTTTTTAAGTGTTTCAGAATATTAAAACCCACATAAAAATAGAAAAATACATTCGTACTTTTTACAACACCGTTCCAGCTCCAAAGTCCTCAAAACACTTAATTGCTGTATACAAACTGTATATTTGAACAGAATTTAACAAATAAATTAAAACACAAAGATGTTAGCCAAACATATTCTTATCTTTGACCCCAACACTAAGCCAGCACTTGTTTTTATGAAGCAAACAATATTGATGCAGCTTAATGAAGATTCTGTTCAGGAACAACGTGGCTTTGGAGCCATTTTAATGCACGATATGCTCTGTGAACAGTAGAGCTAGCTTGCCTGCCCCTCTGCCGTTCCCCCCACCAAAAAAATAGTCCTACAATTATGTTGTTCAGCCGTATTTCAAAGAATATTCCTACTAAATTTCAGGTTTTTGCTTGACGCATTGTAAGGCATACATTTTTTAAATGCAAAAAAAAAAAAAAACCACAAGAAGGCTCTAATCAAGCCGAGGTGAGTTTTCGGCGCCATCTTGGAAAAATTGCAGCAGATATTAGAATTCTACACACAACAACAAAACTATGCATTTTACATCACGTATGCACTAGTGTTGCATGGTATTAAGTTTTTGCAGGACGGTACGGTACGGTTCTGAAAACGGCGGTCTACGGTAATATCACGGTAATTTAGGAAATAATTTTGCGCTGTTATCCACTTGAGCACACTAAAAATCAAATACGTACGGCTCTTAGCATTTAATTTTTTTTTTACTTCGCTTTCATCTTGATGGGACGGTGCGACATCGACCATAAATACAAAATCGCTCGTACGCGCTTGTTACTGAAGAGCTGCTCCTTCCCCGATCCCCCCTCCCCCTTTCCGCACTGTGGGAAAGCAGTCACTGGGGTCGGATTTCACTCGCTCGTGCGAATTTCACACTTTCGCATGCACCTTCGTCAGCACCATAATCACGGCACGGTAATACCACTGCTACGGTAATACCGTGGTGCTAAAAAAGGAACGATACTGATACCGTAATTTTTTTTTACCGTCAATACCGTGAGTACCGATTTATTGTGCAACACTAGTATGCACTAGACTTAAGATGTAGATAATTAAATTCTACCTAAAATCACCTCAGATCACTATTTTCGTAATACCAGCGGTTTGGCTGAAAATCCAGTACAAAACGTGCTGCGCTTTTGCCGCCATCTTGGAAAGATAGCTGCCAATGTTATATTACTACAAAACTATGCATTATATACGTTGGGACCAAGCTTCGGTGCTTCTGCGTCGCAACACCAAGCAAGGAGCCCGTTTGTGTTTGAGTCTTTAGTTATTAATTGTTTCTCTAGCAGTCAGGTCCCCTTATGAAACTTACTGGTCCTACCTAGATCAGACAGAAAGCAGTGTTTTGCCTGAACAGAACACCAGATTGGATGAGCACTGGGAGCCTCCCCACTTCCAGCCAGTCCAGAACGATACCTGGAGATCAGTGGTTGCGACACGTGTGGTGAAAGTTTAAATTTTGTGTGTTGTCTGCTTCACTAGACAACATGTAACATCCGTTGTTTTCAAACAAATTTTTTGGTTGTGCTTCTGAAGAAAGATGTTCTTCGAAAAGTAGACTCATTTAGGTGAACCTTTCGCTTTTCAGATTGATGGTGTTAGTGTAATTTTGTTCATCATAATGCAGTTTTTTTTAACAACGCAATGAAGTTTTGTCATAAATGCAGAAGTCTAACATAGGCAGCCATTCTTCCAAAACAGCGGTGAAAGCTCAAAAAGTCAAAATGTATTGTACTGGATTTTCAGCCAAATCGTTTATGATTTTAATTATCTACATCGTAAGTCTAGTGCAATTTTAACATAAAACTTATAGTTTTGTCGTAATGTGCAGAAATCTAACATCGGCTGCTCTTTTTCCAGGATGGCAGCGAAAGCTTAATTTAGATAGACCAGGACTGTCTTGTGTTTTGTAAGGTTGGCATACAAAAACATCTCTACCAAAATTCTGCTTTGTGGAAACTACTTTCGCTGACAGCCAAAATTTCATCGACTTTTACTGTACTAATTTTTTTTTTGTTTTTTTTTATCAATTATGAATTACATCATTCGGACATATTTCAAAGAATATCCTACCAAATTTCATTAGAATCTGTTCATGAGTTTGGCCGTAATTGGTCTAATCTTTTTTCTTTCTGGCAACCGTTTTGGGCCGCTATCTTTAATTTTCATAAAAGTTGAATTAAGAATGTTATTTTGAATATCTGGAATCGGTTTGTGTTCAATCTGATGAATGATTTACAAGTTACAAGGAAAAAATATTTTGGACGCCATTTTTGAGCTGCCAATTTGGATTTTTATGAACTAGTACAGAATGAAGTACACCTTCAAATTGGTTATGCATTTGGCAGTAACTGCGGAACAACGTAGACAAACGAACAAATAGAGAGCAAAATGCCAAGTCGTCGAGTTAAAACGGGTTGTTCGCTTCGCTCACTCTGTCAATGACAAACGAATTCAGGAAACATTCAATTACATGACACGTGGAAAAACGTGTAGAATTTACATGTTCAATGTGGTGAAAATAAGAGGACTGGCTGGAAGAATATCGGACTTGAAAAGCGAATCTTTGGTAAAAGACTACGATAAAAAAAAAAGCATCTTCGAAGCTGGTGTACCTTGCAACAGAATAGTACAAGAAAAGGAAATGAGTCCTAATGAGATCAGAATATGGGAATATCAAACGACGGAAAACGACTAATAAATTACCGTTATTAGTTATGACTTAATTGTCCCAAGACGACTAAAGCAAAGACTCAAGGACCAACTGCTTGAGTTTTTTTTCTTTCTATTTTTCAAGGAATTTCAAGGCTTTGGAAATGCTAAAATGAAACATGAGGACTTGCAACAATCACCAGTACAAACCCTACATGTATAGATAAATAGTATAAGGTGCTTTAAAAAGAAAGGAAATAAAAATATCCCAAATACATCCATGTTGAAAGGAATTTTTAAAAGGCTCGGTTTTACATGGTCAAAACTCAGTAGGCAAATCGGTTAATGTATAGATAAAAGGCGGTTTTGATGCCGGATCGTACCGGCTCCCCACCATGGTATCACCCCACATTACATAACTCATTGACGCCGACCCATTGATCCACACTTTCGTTTCACGGTTCATATGTAGTCATAGGTTTGACGAGTGAGATGGTGGGTGAGTTCCCTAAGCGTAATTATTTAGGATAAGTAAGAACTATTTTTATGTTGCATTTTTATTTTTAAGCTGCATTTGTCCAATACGATGATGGGACAAGTCGAACCCAGAGCCTGTTGCCAACTCCTTTACTTAAAAGGCAAAACCACAAAGCGGTTAGAGAAAGGGCAGTTAACAGTACTAACTTTCTCCCCTTCTCATTTAACTGCCTCACTTGGCAATCTAGCCACATCACAGTCCGCCGTAACTACTGGCATGATGAGGTTGTCAGCTCCCAGACAGTAACACAAAACTCGTGAGCCTGATGAAAGCTGAAGACAAAAAGTAATGAACTTATTGTGATCAGCCGAAAACTCGATCATTGTCAATTTAATTTGTAAAATTGATGGACACTAGGTCATTGCATAATTTTTACTTGTAATGTTGTTCCAGACCAAAGTAAAATGAACCTGTCGGCATTCAGTCTAGGCAGTCACCAGAATATTATGAACATAGTGGCTGAAGTCATCCTAATCCTTCATGAGCAGACGGTCAGGATTCCACCCAAATGCCCATGATGAGGCGACAGGATGGAGCTCACGGGCACGAACAGAGACCAGCGGAACAATCTATCCGAAAATAATGCAATTCACTACACATTATCTAGTACACCAACCTGAAGCACAGTGGACACGTTTCCTTAATACACCAAAGGAAAAGGGCAGCACCGCTAACACAGTGAGCTACTCCCACTGGGACCGTACGCCGAATTCAAATTTGTGAACGTTGGTGCAGTTGCTTGCAAGTTTCCGAGGCTTGGCCTGAAGAAAGTGGCAGATCTCGGCCATCGAAAATTTGCCTGTAAATAACCATTTACATGGAACTTTTGGTATTGCGTGAACTGTTAGTGTGAGCAAGGAACAATCTGGCTCGGAGACTGCTTGAAAGCCCTTTGAAAACTTAACATATCCAGTATGCCCTGCAGGGTTCCTTGCCTGGACGGTCAAGAGTTTTTGAAGAATTCAAAGAACAGGAATCCAGCTTGGTTCCCCTTACCAAAGTTTGGGGACCCCAGGTTTGTGCCCATCCCCCCGCCTCCAAGTTGCGGCCCTGCCTCAAACCCTGTTTCTGCCACCTCACCACACACTCGCTGCTAGAAGATCCCTCAAGGTGTTTCATAGCTTCTAGATAAACTCTTAAGTAACCTGAAAAGGAGCACTGCACCGATTCTAAATCATACTTCCCCAAAAGAGGTTTGACAACATTCACTGTGATGGGTGCTGGGGAACTCTTCCGGATGCTGACGCTTCACTCTGAGCTGAAGTGGTAACAACAAAAAAACCTTTTCTCCAGGCTTGCCCCGCTTGATGAAAAAAGTGCCCGTCACCAAAGCTATCAAGTCACCTTGCCGTGCGGCTTCTGGGTAAGCAGTAGAAAAGAAGCCTAATGTAGGGCTTCCTGACAGGCTGGAAAGTGTGAAGGGAAGGTCCCAGAATGGGCAGAATGGGAAGTAGAACCCTCTGTCTTTGTGCACCAAACGAATGAGCAAATCGATAAAAGGCCATACGATTCGAGCGTGCCCACGAGAGAGAGGACAGAATTAACGAACTGAGCTGTAATCCATGATTGCTGACGTCGGAAACCCTCCTTCGAAGACATATTCTAGGAATCTTACGAGTTGTGGCACGGCCACACTGTATGGTTCCGCACCTTCTGCCCTGCCCCTTAAGAGGCGCCCATAGAAATGATAGGAGGGGGGCAAGTTCACCACATTCCCCAGTCAACTGCGCGTCAATGGAAAATCTGATGAACTGAGAGCCGTCCTTCTCCTCTGAAAGGAAACAAGCTATTACCTACCGGGGTCCCATTATCATCCAGAGTTGTCATTCGCCACAATTGCAGGGTGAGAACATGTCCTTCCTTGCAGTTTGAACCTTGACAATCACAAGCTACGTTTCGAGATAGGGTGGGAGCATCGAATAAGGTCTAAAGAGACTAGAATGTCCTAAGGCCTTGCCATGGAGGTAGCAAGATCTAACACATACCTTGTGAGGAGCGTGGCACACAAACATGCTCGTGAGGAGCGTGACGCCATTCCTCCACCTCGCAGTTCTGCCTATGAGCGAGCTGTGAGTGGGAAAACATACCTCTCTCCACCTTCCCCGTGTTGAATTCTTGCGCCAGAAGGGTCAGTGACAGAAATGTTATAAAATTCTGCTGCCTCGGAAAGACATTCTAGATGAATGGATAATTCTCCATATATAATGAAAACGATAATGATGAAAAAGAGGTGGACAGAAGAAAAAAATACCGACCTCAGGACCCAATGAGTCGCAGGGTACAAACCAAAGGCATCTGAAAATCACACAAAGAAAGCTGTAGTAAGACGAGTTGCGTCCACGACAGAAGTCAAGGAACGCCGGTCTACAAATGAAGACCCTTCGCTTCAGAAGCATGTAACAATTCCTGAGGGGACTGGAGTCTGTAACCACACCAGCCCATTACGTCAGCGCAAACCAGACTGAGGGAATTTCAAGGTACAAGCTTGTTACAATGTTCAGAAAGTTTTGGCGTGAGAACGATTACACCCGTTGAAATCAATAAGAAAGCAGTAAATATCTAAGAACACATCTAAGGAAATGAGTCTTGTTCGACAGGACAACCCAGAGCATGTGTGTGCTCCAATTGTCAAACCCTTGGGTGTCTCCGAAGAAAGGCCAGCACCGTAAAAAGCTAATGCAAACGTTCCATTCACCACTGAAAACAGATCCTGTACATCCAGGTGTCCACAGTATAAAGAGAACCTTAAAACTCGCCTTAGTGCATGAAGCAAAACTTCATCAAAGTTTTGAAAAAGCGAATATTAGCATTATATGATGTGATCGCGAAGGGACATGGGAATCTACAAACTCAAGGTTTTTTTTAATCTGCATCTATTCATAACGCAAGAATCGAATCTGCGCAAAAATTCACATTATTTTAACAAGTGTCGAACATAACCGCATTTCTACATATCTAAAGATACACCTCCCTGTGAAGAAAACTAACATTACACGCCTAAAAGGGGCTACGATCTATAAAATGACAACACAGTGAAATACAGCAGTAACAGTATGCCTCCTAAAAGGTATACGAATACGAAAAGGTGAAAAATATTTAAAACCAAACGAACCATACTCTCCTGGACCTTTGTCAGAGGTGAATCAACGACCAGTACTTATGATCCATCCTGGATGGTGCAGGTTCGCGCTAGGATGAAGTGAGCAATAAGGACTCTGCCGTTCCGTCATCATGCGTGACGCTCCATAGTGACTTGATGGTTACCGAATTTTCACTGCCTGACATCCTTCTCGAGGACGGCGACGTTGGCATGGGGTTCTGGGGCATGGCTATGGTTCACCCATTACACCATGATCCCCCCCCCCCCTCCCACACACACGTAAAAAAGAAAGTAAAACGGCTTCTTTGCCATAAAAATGTCGGGAAGTTCAGCCACTGCGACCGCGCTGACGTTCAAAGGAGTGAAGCAATTGACATCACAGGATAAGAAGATAGATTCATCTTCAAAATCGATAAAACTCTGTTATGTGCAGAGTCTTTGTCTACAAAGAATGCAAACAAGACAAGTTGCACGACTGGAACTAAAGGGTTCACACCCTCTGACTTCAAATTAAGCTCAGGTAATGGGCACATTCGTAGCAGGGCGATGGTAATGCCAAGGGAACGTGTGACGAGCCGCTAGTACCCTGGTCATTATATCACACAAAAAGTTCAGACGGACAGGTTAACAGCCGTACGTACGTCCTGTCTCTACCCCCGACGACTTGCTGGCCAATAGAAGCCCCAGTCGCCACAATGGTCAGAGCGTACAGTCGTCGCTTGTGGTTGCTAGGCGTTAGTGTCACAGCGTCACGGCATTTCAAGAGGAGTCTTTGTCTACCAGCAGTGTATTCAAGCCAGTGTATAAAGGCTGGACTAAATGGTCGTCATCCTCCTCTGGCTATAATAAAAGCTCAGATGGTAGGCACGATTGAAGCAACAGGGTGGTGACATTAAATGGAGTGAGTGACAATTCTTAGTAGTGCTGACCACCAGTAGTGCGTGTGAGTACATTTTGGTAAGTGTATTCAGTTTTCTTTAAGTTAGTTCCCTGTTCGTTATACCACACATAGTTCAGATGGACAGTTGAAAAAATGTGCGTCCTGGCTCTAGCTCTGGCGACTTGTAGACCGACAGAAGCTCATTAAGTGTCGTCGTCACCTGGCTTCATGCTTTCAAATTCAATACTTCTAGCCTGAAGCATTGCCGTCTAGTTTTCTACTTAGCATAGAAAATACGTCAGTCTTTGAACGGCCGCCCATTCTCCCAGTCATTTAGTTCCTCATTTTTTATTGAACACAGGTGGGAATCGGAGCGATTTCAGCCACTATATAGTCATGTCAAAGAGCCCGGGAGGGGGGGGGGGTGTTGTGTCAGCGGACATCTCCCCTCCCCCCCAATTCCTGCCTGCACTTTCTGCTGTTTAGCCTTGTCTTCGTCGCACACCACATGAGTGATGACGAATTATTATAGGATGTGTCTCTCGAGAATCTCATGAGAGACATGGTAGATGACAAGCAGCCAATCACCGTATCGTTTTACGACGGCATAGCCTAGTGAGGTAATGTTGACAGGTAAACTATTAAAGATTTTTTTGTCATGTCTGGAAGACGTTTCGTGGTTATTCATAACTTTGTCGTTATTTACATGGATGGTATATGCTTCTAACATAAAACGTTTCTACATTTTCTCTACAGGGAATTTTTGTGTCGTTAGCCAAAATGTTAAGTTTGGTGGCACATTGGTGCTCAAAGGCCGGTTGCCACCAAATTAGCACTACAGCATCTAGGCCTATCCAGTTCTCTCTCGCAGGAAGCAAAGGAATGCACAAAGCAAAACTTTTAAACGCAACAAACAAGCCACGTGACTCCTTAATTGCCGAGTAAAAATTTGGTACGCTCTCGTGCACCTGGAATCAAGCTATAAAGATTAACGCCGCTGATGTCACTAGGTGGTGCCACGGAAAAATATAAAGAAAATCCCCTGGCGCCATATAGTGACACTAATATCGTTGATCTTTATATTGTCTGCTAAGTGAGATCATTTGGCCGAGAGCGGTTCAAACGCTGGGACTGGTAACACCGCGATGATTTTTCCCACTGCACTTAACACAGGCTTGTCCAGACTCTTTTCCAAGGCTGTTAAATTAGCAGAATCAGTCGAGTTAAATTTCTCACTAGTAGCCCCAACATGGCTGGAGTGGGACTGAGAGCGCTAGCGTTGTCAGTCGAACGAGTGTTTACCATGCCAAGACAGTATTCAAATTTGAAGGGGAGACGAGCACCGTACAGTTTAAAGTCTGGGTCAGTACATATCGCCAATGAAGGTGTAGCAGGTAAAAAAATAAAATCAGTCAAACCAAATTAACGACAAATATGGTTATCCACTGAACTAGCCTGGGAACTGCAGGTGAATCCACCGAGTTTGAACACTTCTTCGACCGCCGTTCATTGCTGCCAATCCGATTTGGCTTCTCCGTTGCCTCCAACTTCAAAATTTCCTCTTCAGAATGGGATCACAAATTTTACAGGGGTTCATGCGAACATCTCAACTTCAACATTTGCAGCAAAAAGAATGGCGTGATCGATCTTCCGGCGTGATCGAACGCTGACACCAAGTACACAGTTTCGACATGATTAACGTTAAACGCAGCGCTGAGCAGAGCCGTCCGCCTCACCAGGGCGACGTTAAAAACTCGTTATGAGATTCCTTGATACTTCCAGGTTTCCCATATCAAAACTGATACTTTTCCGTAAATTTATTTTCGGTCGAAGGATCGGTTGAAGCATCGTTTGGAAGAAAAAAAAAAGTTAATACAGAATTTTATACGAGTCTAGTTTTCTTTTTACGTAAAAATATGTGTTTTTTTTTTTAAATATGTTTGTCTCTTTTACGTAGAAATATATTTTTCTTACATGCAAAAAACTTCCGAGTCAGTTCACTCCGTAACGGTTGTAGAGCAACATGCCATTACTATTATCACCCGCACTCGCCACCAGTCATTGCACACTCTCAAAACAGCCGTAGCGTCGTGCTAAAATGAGCATATGAGCCAAGGAGTTTTCGTTTAATCAGAAATGCAACAAAAACAACGATGTTTTTAACTGAAATGAATTAGTTATTCTTTATACGTATAGGCAAACTTTCCTGAAAATGTAGAAATTCCCTGGTTTTCAGTATGTGTTAGACAAATTCCCTAATTTTTTCCTGCTATTGATAAATAACTGATACCACCATGTAAGAGTTTCTACTTACGGAACTTGAGCCTTCTGGCTCAGCTACTACTTTGCTACATTGGCAACTACACACGTGAAATGACTACAATAGTCAAATACACTAGTAGTAAGAAGCGCATAAACTAGTACTATAAATAAGCAGCATACGACGACATATGTTAAAGTAGACACAGACAACACTGTATGGTCCCAAGTTATCCCAATTTGGTTATCACACCAACATAAAAATAGGATAAACTGCAACGACCAACTCCAAATACGTGGGTGATGATGGGATGTACCATTTATACACCTGAAACAAATATCGATTTGCCGCAGTGTAGTGAGGTAACACAATACATTTATGCGTTAAGAAACACTTAGAACCATTTAGCTGCCATTTTATAAACGTTAACATTCTCACAAAATGTGACGTTACTGAGCCTGGTTCTGAATACCTCGAGTTATACTTTCTGCCTACACTGGAATGAATAATGGGACTTACTGCTGCAATCAGCTGGCCATTCAATTAGATGTGTGCAGTTTACGACAGAGCTGTGTGTAAAAATCAGCTCCCTTACCTCAGAAATTAACCATTACGTTAGTTCCTAAACTAAAGAGTTTTTTTTTTTGATTTCTTCACATTAGTAAATTGCAATAATGTGTTTGAACAGCATACAGCATACAGTGGTTATGCAATGCAGCAGTAATTACTTATTGACTTCTTGGCTTGGTTGTACATTTTAGATAGACTTGCTTCATAGAAACTTAGTAAGAGGCAAGACAGACTCCCACAGCACACATGCTATAGGTTCATCCTACTTACTGTGCAAGTTGCTTTTCTTGTTCTTGCTTTCTTTACGGTATTGCTCCTTGAGTTTCGAGATGATCTGTGGGTTCACGGCCCATTCCTCACCAGGTGCGGGCTCCCCCTGTTTCTCTGCTCGCAAATGAAACAACACCACAATTGTGAGGGAAGACATGCTGGGAGTTTTAAACTTTTACTTCACCTCTAAATTTTTATTAATCCTCCCACCCCTCAATAGGCAGCTTAACCTTAGGACAACCAAAACACGATAGGCCTACTTGCGACAAACGACACAAAATTAAAATGACAAAACATTTTTGAGGCCCACTTTAAAATAATAAACGACCAGCGGTGATTATATTCAAACATATCACAAAAATATGTGCAGCCCTATTGGTTCACCTGTTTACAAGTATGTTACAGTACAGTACATACAGTATGTGTGTGTTTGATGCCTTAAATCAGTTGGGCTGCTAAATGAAGGATTAATAGAATAAAATTTGTGATGTTTTAAACTAAAAATTTACAACAGTTATGAAGACATGTCTTAACGTTCATTTTGAATCTCATAATAAATTTGTTTGTTTTAACATTTATATGACGGAATAGCCAGACTATAGCAAACTGAATAGTGTGTCTTTAGCCATTTTAATGCGCATTAGGTCACTCTTTGTTCGTGGTCCAATTTACAAAATTTTCCATTTCGACCGTGTCCGATTTTCATGAAATTCTGCAGTTATTTAAGTGCTCACATTTCAAACTTTGGTTTTCAACATTACGTAGAAAAAAAAAAATTCTACTAGTTTCTTTTACCATAAATCTCGTATTAAACACCCAGTTAAGGCTAACGCCCAGCCTCCTAAAATGCTTGAAGGTCAAAATCATGAAATACGTTTAATAATGGCCCCCCCCCCCCCCCATCATCCGTTTTCTGTGGCAAAATTAAGTAAAATCTTTTTGCATTTTAACGAGATCTATTTTTTGCAACATAACTAGCTAAAAGCCTCACAGATTTAACAAAATCAGCTTTTAAGTCAACACGATTCACAGAGTGTTTGTAATCACGGAAAAGTCGGTAATATTAAAGTGGCACTATCACCGATTGAAAGCAGACGAATTCTGACAACATCTAGCGCTGTGTAGTACCATCTAGCGTTTGCTTGCACCAAGTGAAGGAATGCATAACGGCATTTTTTTTAACGAAACAAACAAGCCACGACATCCTTAATTATTGAGTGAAGATTTGATTCATCCTCGTGCACCTGCGAGCAAGCTATAAAGGTTAACAATATCAATGTCGCTAGATGGCGCCACAGTATTTTCGTTCACATTTCAATCGGTCATAGTGCCACTTTAAACCTGCATGATCGATCACTGACGTGCTTTATCTGGATTCAGTCTACAGAAAACGCAATACATTTATTTTAATTTATTCACAAATTTAGTTTTATTAGATCATCCCCCTTTCAATATCTAACATAATTCAGAGTTAAAACTAATTTCTCACCATCACCAAGCTTAAAAACAGACAACGGTATTCACGACCGGAAAGCACGTGTGTTGACACAATTTTCCAGAAAGTTGTCACGTTGACATCGTTTTCCGTTCTTCTTGGTGAGAGTAATCCATGCCAGAAATTCAAGGTCTTAAATCGCGTTGTCTATTTTGAAGGTCGGTGATGGTTAGAAATTAGTTTTAACTTTAAATTATGTTAGATATTGGAAGGAGGATGATACAATAAACTAAATTTTCAAATAAATGAGAATGAAGGCATTGCCTCACCTAAGTTTTTGAATAAATGAGAACAATGAAATTGTGTTAATGCTAGATTGAATCCCGATCATGCACACGAATGATTGCATTAACGCAGATTTTTCGGTGATAGAAAACTAACTTCCTGGACAGAAGTTAGTTAAGAAAATAAATATACTTGTTTTTAATGGCCAACTCCAATTTAGGCAAATTAGTTTTACAAGCCCATGGGCATTTAATACAAGATATACGGTAATTAACCACGATGAGAGGATTTTTTTGTTACATTCTTGTGTGCACATGCGTACCCATGCAATCGAAGAATTCTACAAGAGGTACTGTGGCTGCATAAAATAATTTTGCCAAATCACTCTGCAATCAATGAACACGATTTGGATAGGTAGTTTAATAGATTAAACAACTGGACTGAACAAAAGAACAACAAAACATTCTACAATGAAAATATTTTATATTCTGCTTATGAACTTCTTGTATTAAAGTTGAATTTAGCTTTGAATTAATGGATTGAGACTCTAAAAAATATTTCTTGTGGGAAAAGGTGTTTATATATAACCAAAAACTGTCATTTTTGAATAAGACTTATTATACGTATTATAAAAATATGTTTTAAAGCTTTGTTGTCAATATTTTCTCAGCAAAGACTTTTTCTTCACAACTTCACGTGACAAAACTTGAAGCCATTTGGCAATACGAGACAAAACTTATAAAATGACACATCATCTTCAGGAGAAAAAAGCCTAGTACCGTGCCGAGTACTTAAAATATACACCGTTCCGAGACAAAAATGTGTGTGTTATCCTTTCCCAAATTTTTAAGAGTGGCGTGAATAATTCTGCTGCTAATTTTTAATTGTATAAAATTGTGCCAAATTGCACAAAAATTAAGAGATAGTTGAACTAAGCCCAACTGACCAGTTCACATAGAATGAAGCTTTTATACAATATCTTTTGTTTCGCGCGTAATTCCTGTGGGTCCTTGTTCCCTGCATGTTTTGTTAGCTTTGCCAGCAAACTGAAAATACAGCAGAACAACCCTACCAAAGTTAAAGTACGATGTTCAGAGCATTGAAGTAACTATTTTTTTTCTAAAAAGGAACTTAATCACATAATAACCACCAAGAATTACTCAGATCACAGTTCTATTTATATTTTCGGAAAACAGTTTGCTCTCCTTCTTCAGAAAAAAAAGCACAACACGGACGAAAAAGGATGATTTTACTGTTGGTTTTTTTCTTTTGTTTTTTTTTTAGCAATGACATGTTATATCTTCCTTTTTCCTACGTGTTGTGTTTTTTCTGAAGGAGAACGGCTTTTTCTCTGAAAATTAACACAGAACTGTGAACAGAGTTCTTCGTGGTTAGTAGTGATTCTTGTAGTTTTAATGTGTCTTTTCGAAACCACTGTTAATGCAGTTTACCCATTTTCCTTAATTATTATTTTTATAAGACTACTAAAATGTTTGTCTTACAATCTGAATGGTGATTTAGTCTACTTCAAGGAATCACAATATATAAAGCTGACAGTCAAAATTTAAAAAAATTACACAAAAGCACTCTCACACAAGCACGTAGAAATTCACACAAGCACGTAAAAACTCATACAAGCAAAATAATAACATGCTGCCAATCTCCTATGCAACCAAAATGAGAGCAGTACAAGGAAGAAACTAAAGCTAGGATGGAGTTTGCGAGACACCAAGAACTCGAGTGTAGGATGGTGTAAATATTCTAATTCCACCCAACATAACGAACGACAGGAAAAGCTCGCGAACATACTTTCTAGAAATATTTTTGGTATCTTAAGATGTCGTGTTCAGTGTGCTTGACCAATTTGTTAAATCTCATTGCATGACCAGTGGCATGACACGAGTCCTCCTCTAAGCATTGAAAGCAAGAGTGCCCAAAAAAAAAAAGGATGTTAAGGATGTTATTGATGAATTTGCAGAGGCAAAAGCAAGAAATAAAAGTTTCACAATGAGAAACCTGGAAGCGTAAGAGGCTATCTGACTGTTGATCCTAGGTTAGTTTCACAATAATTGGGCAAAAGGTGTGTGCTGTATTAGTTTCATGACACATATTTTTTGAATTTGTATTTTTTTTTTGTGAGAGGGGAGGGGAGGAGGAGCACACCAAGCTAGCTATGCCACTAGGTATGACGAGATCTTACCCACGTATATAAATTATTAAATATAGATCGATAGCGTTTGCTTCTATGGAATAAACACCCACTAAAAAGTGACTTCCTACCCTGCTGCAGCAACCACTCAAAACTCGTCCAATGAGGATGAATCTCATTAGTTCTGCTGACCAGAATAATTCACTATTACCTACCTCTTACTATCTTGCACAAAATGATCTGAAAATGCAACACTACTAACACAATGCACAACACAATGCCATCCAAAAATTACACGTAGCTTACGATGAAACACGGCTAATTCATGTAGTTGCACAATGCACATTGTAAATGACTTGATATGAAATCCATAGTAAATTCAGTGCAAGACCAGGGCCAGTATAATTAAGATTGTATAGAACACTTACTTTCCTGTTGTACTGAACTACTAAACAGTGAGGAAGACAAGCTCGAAAATGCAATTTTGTATATCAGCCACAATTCGGATCCACATTTTAATTAAAACACACGTATCTTAACAAAACCTGATGCACTGACATCACGTCATGAGCTTGCTTAAGTTTTAAATGAATTCTTTGCCTCACAACTTCAAATAACAAAATAAAAAAAAGCTTTCCTTGGAAAGCTGGCAGAAAGAAAAAAACTAAACCTGAAGTGCTCAGGTACGTTGACGCAGAGGTACAGAACATGCTCCAACGCCCAAACGAGATTCTTGGGAAATTTGTAGAAAAATGACTTGCCTACATAGTGGATGCCTGTGGAAATTTGAAAAATCTATAGAAAATTTTCTTGTACCCAGCAACAATTTAAGCACCCTGCGTAACGGAAAAATCTACAGGAAATTTTGTCCAGCAACAATTTATGCACCTCTGCGTCAACGAAAACTGGAATTTACTGACCAGTTCTTTCCAGAAAAACAATGAGTGTAATCCTATCACTGATCTAAATCGACTACCGTAAAATTTGCCATGATAAATATGGTAGTAATAAACACGCAAGTAACAACATTTTCAATTCCGTAAGCAGTGCACGAAATAATAAGATCAAATGTTTTGAGAGGTCTTTGCAAAACTGGCTTTCATTGTTCACCTAATCAAGGATTTTAGCCTTTATTGTTACTTGTTAAATTTT
>JAHWFP010237695.1:0-19260 GCA_023313725.1 Lithobius niger
AGTTGACGAGTTAAATTACCCCGGTTATGGGACTCTCATGAAAGGTCTTCTTACGTATGGTTCGACCGATCAAGTGTCGTTGCTGGGGAACTGCTGGGCATTAGATGCGGCAGAATCTTCCGTGGCCAGTTTGAACGATAACATCGGATTCAAATTATGGCATTCCATCATCGTGAAGGAAACGACTCCTAAAGGAAGCTTCTCATTTGCCATTCCTTTAAAACGCTGCATGGGATTTTTCGAAAATTATAACAAGGTGCTGTACGGCGCCAAGCATGTCCTAAGGTTGTCTAGGGCGAGCAATGACGACGCTGTATTCAGGGCAGCTGCAACAGCCGTTGGGAAAGGCGAATTGAGTAGCGTTTCGTGGCACATACCGCACGTAACCACATCCGACGAACAAAAACTTAGGCTTTTTAGCTTCATAAAAGGTGGGATGAACGTGGACTTGGGTTTTAGGCACTGGCATTACGATAGTTGCGAACTTCCTCAGAGCACTAGTTTCACATGGCGCGTGCTTACTACTTTGGCCGTCGAAAAACCGAGGTGGGTTATTCTAGTTCTTCAGACTGATAGAAAAGATGCGCAAATTAAAAATCCAGCCGTATTCGATCACTGCAGTCTTCAAGGTGCTCACGTAACTTTAAATTCCGAACGTTACCCGTTCTTGGACTTGAACGTAAATTACGCTACTGGAGAATACTCGATCCTGTATAGAATAGCTCAAGAGTTTACACGCGCTTTGTACGATGTCGGGGACTTGTGCATCGATTCGGTGCAGTTTAAAAAGACGTATCCTCTAGTAGTTTTGGATTGTTCCAAGCAATCGGAGAGACTTCAGTCCGGCATAGTCGAAGTGCAAGTAAAGTTGAAATTTAACGCCGCGGTTCCAGCTAACACGACGTGCCATGCGCTGTTGATCGGTGATAGAAAAATGAGTTTGAAATTGGATAAAGGCAAAGTCGAAGTGATTTATTAAAAAAAGGGAGATGGCGAAACAAAAACCAAAAACAAGTAAAATCGAAAAAAAATCGGAAGAAAAAAGATCGCGAAACGAGTTGGGTTTTTACCATTGTTGGCATTGCTGGGACCCATCTTAGCCGGTATAGGTGGTCTAGCCGGAGGTGCCGCCAGTATCGCTGCCGCAGTTAAAAAGAGCCAAAACGATGCTAAGGTAATGGAAGAAATGGTGAGACATAACAAGAACATGGAGGGTTCAGGGTTGAAACGTAAAAAGAAAAAAAAAGCGAATCGTGGCAGAGGGCTTTTTCTAAGGCCAGTGAAGGTCTGATCGATTTTACTAAACCGTTAACGAATCTCGATTTAAAACAGATTAGTCAAAGTTTTGAAAATTCTTCAATACAGAGGTACTTTTAGCAAGGATCGTCTGCCGTTAAAACCTAAACCTCGTGGCGAATGCGGCATCGTTAATCTCGAAAATTTTCACGATGGAAACGGAAGTCATTGGGTGGCTTACTCAACAGTTACTGACATACTCTGTTATTTCGACAGTTTCGGCAACCTTGAACCACCGACATCCATTTCGGAGTATTTGGGTCCCATTAAATACAATTACGACAGGGTGCAAAATGTTATTCAAACATTGTCCGGTCATTTCTGTATTTTTTTCTAAGTTTCTCGTGCAAGGGATATGATTACGAAGATATTTTAAGACTGTTAGCTCTTTAACTCGGTTATCCCCATTGTTCTTCGTATGGATTGGCATATGGTTTCTGCTTTGACCATGCTATACAACGAGTCTTGGTTAGGTATACTATATCTATGTGGTAATCTTTATCCTCCGTGCTTGCCGTATCAGCCATTATATAAATCACGTGACCTTCGTTCACGATGATCGGTATTTCCGTTATACTTAAAGTTGATGGTTGGAGAAGTCTCTCAAGATCGAGAAAAACTTGAAATCATTTGTCTTTGGGTACACTTTTCGACAAATCTAAAAACCTAGTTATTAAACACCATATCTTTATATCTGGAGGGTTTAAAATAGGTATTTGGTCTCTGCTACTCGTTATACTCATTCCCAGGATATACCAACCGGATGTTGATAAGTAGTATAGGCGAGGATAGTTATTGATACACGTGAAAAAGTGACCTTTAGGGTAAGGACTAGTTCCGCAAAAAGTAACTATACAGTCGATACGTGGATTTATATATCTTTCCATCACAAAACCGACGTTGTCAAAATGATTCTTGGCTTCCTCCACGTCTGGTGGGAGTTTCTTTTCTACATTTAAAGTAACCATTCGACTATCGACATAACCCTTAGTAGCCACGTCGTGTTCCGCAGTTGGAGGGAGCGTAAATTTGATTTGTCTATTTTTTACCCCATCCTCGTCCTCGTTCAACGCCGTTTGAAGTTTATCTATTTCGTAGGCATCTCTAATAACCTCGAAGAAATAGTCTCTATTAACAGCTTCCGAAGGGCTTTCGGGGCTCGCCAGGTTACTGATTCGTTTATTTTTTGCGTCGAATATGTCACGAGAGTCCATGATCAAGGCATTGTCAAGTTTGGTTTCTAATTCGTTTATACCGAGAAGCTTCGTGTCGACGTATTCTTTATTCGCGGCATCCTTAGATTGTGTGGGTGATGCTAGATTCTTGATTCGTCTCTGTTGTGCATCGAGTACCAAACGCTCACCCTCATCCTCGTTCAACGCCGAATGAAGTGTATCTATGCGGTACCCTTCTCTAATAGTCTCGAAGAGAAATTCTCTAGTAACAGCTTCTGAAGGTTTTTCGGGGTTCATGAGGTTACCGATTCGTTTATTTTTTGCGTCGAATATTTCGCGAGAGTCCATAATCATGGCATTGTCAAGTTTGGTTTCTAATTCGTTTATAACGAGAAGCTTCGCGTCGACGTATTCTTTATTCGCAGCATCCTTAGATTGTGCGGGGGATGCAAGGTCCTTGATTCGTTTATTTTTTGCATCGAGCAGTCTATCAGGACCTTCCTTCAAAGCGTAACCGAGTTTGGTTTCCACTTTGTTTATGATGAGAAGCTTCGCGTCAACGTATTCTTTATTCGCCGCATCTTTAGATTGTGCGGGGATGCCAGATCCTTGATTCGTCTATCTTTCACGTCGAGTTGACCATCGGCACTTTCCTCCAACATAGTTTTTAAATTTTTTACATCTATCAACTGAGAATAAGTCACCGCATCTTCGGGATCTATACCAGCAGCTAGATTAGTTAAGCGATTCATTCGCATGTCCGATACAGTTTTTGAATCGACGTAATCCTTAGTCACTGCATCCTTAGATTGCGAGGGACTTTCGAGATCTTTCATACGTTTCTTTTCAGTGTTAAAATGTCCATCTGCATCTTTCTTCAATCCTACGTTGGCTTTAAATTTTTTTACTTCATTTTCTAATTCGGTAAATTAGGAATAAATTACGACATCTTCGGGTTCTGTAGCAGCTCCGACTTTAGTCAGTCGCTTATTCTGCATGTCGTAATCATGGTTCAGGTCTAATATAAATCCTATACGCGGAACCCCTTTCACATCTCTTTGCGTTCGTTTCAAAGACTGTCCAAATTTATTAACCGGCATTTTGACGATTCTTTTTTTATATACAGGGTGTTCAACAAAAAAATGACGACCCAACATTTTGTAAGTCCAACTTTTCTAGTTAGCACCCCTCAGAACCAGGAGAGGGCAGAAATATTCCATCTCATTCGATCTGATTTCTGTCCTCTCCTGGTTTTGAGGGGTGCTAACTAGAAAAGTTGGACTTAAAAAAAGGTGGGTCGTCAGTTTTTTGTGGAACACCCTGTATGAACAAAAGGAATAAGAAATGTCTCATTCTACCTGGTATACAAATCTCTCGAATCTGTTATAATCAAATTCTCTAAAAGTTAAGACGGAGAATGCAACAGATTTAAAAAATGGAGTAAAGTACGTCTTGTCTCCTCCATAGAATTCAAGGATTTAAAAGGAATTGGTTCTCCCATTTCGAACGAAGATTCCAAGCATAAGGGTTGGATTTCTCCGTCGGACCCTGAACTTCAAAATGTGTTGAAAAATCTTAAACGATACATCTGCAAAAAATTAGAAATTCAAACCGATGAGCAGAAATCCGTTTTTTTGACAATGT
Organism: Lithobius niger; assembly: GCA_023313725.1. Lineage (NCBI taxonomy): Eukaryota > Metazoa > Arthropoda > Chilopoda > Lithobiomorpha > Lithobiidae > Lithobius > Lithobius niger. Next base: position 4,116 of record JAHWFP010237695.1, read on the forward strand.
TCAGTTACCCCAATTACTCGCACCTCGTTTCGATCTGCTACCCATTCTGTCAAAAGGCTGACAACAGGTCGGATAAACCACTCTGTCTTAGAACGTGGGTGTACAACAATATCCACAAAACTAAAGGAAAAACTTAACAAAAACGTTATGGAAAAGCCGTGGTTTAATTTGCCACCGTGCGGAAGTATGACCTTGACGGAAGTTATTGGTAAAATTAATGCCGTGTACGGCAGCAACGACACTCTCAGAACCGTAAAACTTTGGTGTAACGTAGATTACGGAGTTGTTGAATCTAATACATTCGACAATAAGTTTTCTGATAAAGACTTTATGAGTTTGATTTCTGAATAAATTAAAAAACAATGGATATACAAAATTACGATTTCTTCGTTCCAAGTAAAAAACCAAAAAACCATCCATTTTTACCTTCGAACATCAGATGTCTGATTATAGGACCGGCAAATTGTGGAAAGACGAATTTACTGTTTAATTTTATCTGTAACGAGGGTTGGTTGGATTATGACAGATTATACGTGTACAGCAAAACTCTGTGTCAACCAAAAAACCGAGCTTTACAGTCTATATTTTCCAAAATTGAAGGAACCATAGGGCGGGATATAGCGACTTTTCACGACTCTCAAATCGATTTGACCCCTCCCGAGGAGTTGGATCCCAAGTTTCGTAATCTCGTGGTGTTTGACGATGTTCTTTTGGACAAGCAAAAAAACATAGAGCATTACTTCGCTCAAGGACGTCATTCTAATGCCGACGTTTTTTATTGCAGTCGGTCTTACACTAGAATTCCCAAACAAGTGGTTAGAAATAATGCTAATTTATTAATCCTATTTCCCGTGGATGATTTAAACTTAAAACACTTGTACGAAAATCATGTCGGGCCGGACATGGAATTTTCAGATTTTAAAACGTTGTGTAGAACGTGTTGGGACGATCCGTACGGGTTTTTATCGATCGACAAAACGTTAAACAAGGGACGTTATAAACGTTCATTTTCGTTCATAAATAAAAGAAGCCGAAAGAAAAAAGAACATTGAAACGAAACGTGAAATCGTAAAACTCAAAACGTTTGGATCAACGTTTGGATGAGCAAGTGCAGGAAGAATCCTTACAAGAGTTTTTTAAACCCGTTGTCAGTACTTTTGAAACCAACTGTTGCAAAACCAATACCCGCAGCGAGTCCTTTGAAAGTAGTTGCTGGCTTTCCTACTAAAAAACGAGCAAAACGTAAACGAATTATTACTCCCGTAAAAACTTTTAAATCTGAGGATGATGAAGAAGGGTGGGAAACTGATGGAACAACGCACGATACTGAAAAGTTTGAATTGAAGACACCTCTCAGTTTTACTGACCATTCGACTCCAACAGCGCAAAATTCTCCCAATCTATCCGAATATGCGACTCTGGTTATGCGAACCGAATACGCATCTACCAGTACAGGGCCGAAAGTCACCCCAGTGCTTTCAGCATTTCAACACCTCCAGAAATTCCAAATTATCCCACCCTCAGATCCTTGGATAGTCTGTTACCGGGGCAAGTCATAGGGCAAATGGCTAAACATTTCCTGCTCAAATTTTTCGAAAATCCCAAAGAGACCGATCCTGTCTTTGGACTGCAATACGACATGAAAACTGGAGAAATGAGCATCGCTAATAAACCTGTAAAAATATTCGAGAACGACATAGTGGTCGGTGGTAATCAGTATGTGGGAAGACGAGGACTTTGGAGGTTGCTGGTTTTTAAGGATTTGAAAGAAACTTCGTATTCTCCAGATGTCAAGGCATCTTGCGCATCTCTTTTGAAAAATACCAATGCCATCTATAAAAACAACGATCCGGGTACTCGAAAACCCAAGGCTAATCGTAGTGCCAAGTATGCAACAATAATAGGTCCTATTTGGGAGGATATAAAAACGAAGAAAAAGGGGGCCGGCATGATAAAAAAAACGGATCCACCCAGGCTGGGCACGATGGTCACAGGAACGAGATGATAGAAATTTTATCAAAATTGGAGCAACGACACATCATCACCGCTCGTGAAAAAAATAATGCTTATCAGAATTTAAGTTTACAATGAAAAAAATGTTTGTTTAGTAAAAAAGGAAAGTGATCAAGATGAAGTACTGCATGAAATGTAAACGCCATACGTCTAACCGACCCGAACCTCCTATTGTTTTGATGTCAAAAAATAACAGACGAATGGAAATTGTGTTCTGTTACGTGTGTGGGACCAAAAAAGCTTCCTTCGTCAAGTCTGGAAAAGGAATCGTAAATAAAATCATAGACCATTTACCGGTAGAAGCACATTTGCCCAGATATCAATACTGCGGGACCGGAACCAAACTAAACAAGAGATTAGCTAGAGGGGACCCTGGAATAAATAAACTGGATGAGGCGTGCAAAGAACATGATATCGCTTACTCGATTTAAACGAACGGCACGCTGCCGACGAAATTCTTGTAACTAAAGCTCGAAAAGTACGTAAGGATCCTTCACTCTCTTGGAGAGAAAAATTAGCCGCGGCAATCATCAAAAAAATCATGGGAACAAAACTCAAGCTCGGAATGGGTGAAAAAAAAAAACGAAATGGATCAACTCATGAACGAACTCCACAAACCGACGCGGATTGTGCTGAGCTTGAACGGTCTATGACAGGCAGAATTGGTGGAAATGATACCTTACTCTAACGTAAATAAAGGATTTAACTATCTATTGACTTGCATTAATGTTATGTCCAAGTTTTCTTGGGCCATTCCTCATAAATTTAAAACCGGTCTAAATGTTACGGAAGCCTTTCAGAAACTACTCGAAGGAACGACACCCCCTAAAAATTTACAAGTTGATTTAGGTAGTGAATTTTACAATAAAGACTTCAAAGCACTCATTAAGCGTTACAACATCATCATGTACTCTACCCACTCTGAGAAGAAAGCGAGTGTTGTAGAACGTTTCAACAGAACGCTGAAAACTCAAATGTGGAAACGATTCACCTGGCAGGGAACGTACCAGTGGATACACATTATCGATGAGTTAGTTTCTCGCTACAATGACACAATTCACTCCACAACTAAACTAAAACCGAGGGAAGTAACCAAACGTCTCGAATCGTTGCTGAGAATTAAGTCAAAACAATCGTTGAAAAAACCCAAATTTGCCGTGGGAAATAAAGTCAGAATTTCTAAAGTTAAGAAAATTTTTGATAAAGGGTATTTACAAAATTTTACTTACGAAGTTTTCACGATTCGCAAAGTGCAAAAAATCGAACCGGTTACTTATTTTTGAAAAGATGAGTCGAGTGAAGCGGTGCTGGGTGTTTTCTACGAACAAGAAATTCAAAAAACCCTAGTTCCAGATTTATTTTTACTAGAAAAAGTGCTACACAGTAAGAAAGATAAAGATCAGAATATGCTTTATTTCGTAAAATGGAAGGGTTATGACCCCAAGTATAATAGGTGGACGGATAATATTAGCAGTCTTAAATAAATAAATCCATAAAAATGTAATAATTTTTTTTCCTTTTTGAGTATCATTATTCATCATCGGGCAGAATGAGACCATGTCGAATGATATGATGGTTGATCATTCGTTTCATGTTTGGATCAAAATATTTTCTACATACGTGAAAGAATGTTGGACTGATAATAAACTTTCCTATGTGACGTATTTTGCACATTTTTAAATATGTCTGAATTTCTGCTTTCGAGGTGAATTCTAACAAACAATTTTTGCACACAAATGTAACTACTTTTTCATATTGTTCCATCATGATTTTTAAAGAAGAATAGGGAGTCAATCTCTTTATATACATTCCGGGTAATAATTTGTTAGCAGAAGTAAGCGAACAACTTGCGTTCAAGTTTCATTAATCTTGACTTCCTGAGCTCTTTTGTTTTTTGAACGCTCGACTCTTTTTCATTCTAGAGGCTTGTTTCTCTAGTCTAGCTTTCTTCCGCTCTTCCGTTTCCCGTTCGAGACTCTTTTTCTTACTAATAGCTTCTCTAATAGCTTCTCTAATCTAGCTTTTTTCTCCTCTGGGCACATCACAGCCCGTCTTTCCCTTTCCATCATTCTCCTCCTAACTTTTCTCTCGTTCTCCCAAATGACAGCATCCTCCAACGGTTTTCTAATAGGATGTTTCACCGCGCCGCTTTCTCCCTCTCCTCAGCTTATTTTGCTTCGTTCAATTCGTCATTTTCTCTCATTCGATACGATAAGAGCAATTGCTCCTCTTTCTCCTCATCGCTGAAAATATCTACGTCCGAATCGAAATCATCTTCGTATTCTTTCCAAGTACCTGAATCGATGTGACCAATAGCTAACGTATCCGTACCATTATCCAAGATAAAACGTTTATCATCATACGCCGATAGGAGGGATTTTTTGAAACCTTAACGGAGCTAACGTCGTGTCCCATGCTAGAAATTTTTGACCAAACTTCCTTAGCCGGGAATGTCGGTGTTTTCAAAAATGATTCATAATCCTCGAAGTTCTGGTGTTTTTTCACGAACGCTCTTTGAATCCCCTTAGCTTTTTTCTTAGTTTCTGTTTTGAGAGATTTTATCACGTACATTTTCGACCGTAACCCTACAAATCCTAGGATGGGGATACCTGCCATCTCATCCTTCATTTTACCTATTGCGGGGATAATTACTCGTGTCGAAGCGCTCTCGATCCCGAAGCATATCCTCGTACACATCTTCCGTTTCGATTTGGTAATACAGGCTGTCGGTATATGTAAACAGGAGCCTGGCCCGATTACCGTACTTGGGTCGAATGTACTCGTAATGGAACTCGAACATGAACAATTTTGATAGTTCTAGAATACTGAATCCGGAGTACGTGGGCAGGTCGCAGCAAACGCTTCTAGCTCGGCGGTTAATCTGCACCAAGTTTTCATTCAAGATCCTGAAAGAATCCGCGTGAGGTTGGGAGGTGTATTTTACGGCTCTCTTAGCGTTGATGCACAATTTCACGGAGAGCCGATTCTGTTTGTTTTCCAAAGTCTTACCAAACACCGAATTATTTAACAACTTAAAGTAATCCTTTTCGAACGGAGTGGTTGATTGTTGTCTTTTAGCGGTATTGAAATCTATATAGTTTTCCATCCAAGGTTTCTAGTTGAAAGCCAAGACCCTTCGGATGTGGTGAAGAACTAATCCGTGACGGAGGTAAAATTTCAAATTCCGGTAGTGGAGAACGTACTTCTTCTTATGCAGAAGATTTGGAGCGAGCTTAGAGGAAGACCTGATCTCGTGATCTATATCTTTAGCTAATTTTTTTGCGTAGGGGGAAATGAGATCTTCCCCAATCTCGATATTCTCGGGAGCTAACGGGTAATCGTTATGGGCATCGTGTAGTTCGCTGGGGTACTCAAGGTCTACTTCGAGAATGTACCCAATGGCTGCATCGTCTGGCTCGGCATCTACGTCGAAAGCTCTAATTTCGTTCTTCGTCAAGTACCGGAACTCATCGTAGGGGAGAGGAGCGCTCATGGCAAAACCGTACAAGTTGTTCATGTCCAAGTATATTATGTATAGGGAAGGTTCGTGAGGGTTGAAACCTGGCAGGTATTTATTATTAGCTTCGGAAAACCTCTTACATATAAACGAAACCCCGCCACGGATGCCGGGAAATACGAAATTGTGTTTATTGACGTGAGTGAACAGTTCCAATTTCGGTTCGTGCATTCTCAAGAGTGCGGCCCAACTGAAACCCGGGGTAGAGATGTAGTAGCACGGATCTAATTTATTGTTTTGGAGGCACAGCTTTCGGAAGTCTTCAAAAATATCCGCGAAGAGGAAAACGTCGGTCATCTGATAAATCTCGTGGTAGGAACTGAATTTTTTAACTCTCATCTTGAGCCAGAGGTTAAGAGCTCGCACGTAATCTTTCCCTGCCAACTCCTCTTCTTTCAACTGGGAAAAAAATGCTCCTCGAGATGGGAGATCTTTGTTATCAAAAACGGACATGTCGCTCGCGAGTTCGTACGGATAAACACCTTTCCGGGTCAGGAGATCTATAGCACTCTCTCTAGTCATTCCTTCAATGAACCACGCACATATTAACCCTGAGTCCAAAGCTGCCTCGAGAATCGTGAATCCGTTGGCTTTGCTGTTCGCAACCGCAGTATCTAGGGAAACGTTCAAGAAATTCAAGCTGTCTATAAACCGAAGACTGATCCCGCTCTTTAACCCCGTGATCGTCATACTCTGAAACCGCTCGGTGTTCCGACTGATAACGTCAACTTTCCCCTCGAATATGTGCACGGCAGAAATTAGTAGATGCATATCATAGCCTTCTAAATTATGTAATACAACGGGGATGGTTTTTCGTTCTCGTGCGCTAAGATTACACTGAGAATGAGCGGCTCCTCTAAATTTTCTACTAACGTGGCAATGATCTCTAACCTTAATTAGAGGGTGGTTCTTCGAACATACAAAGGGGAAGCATTTTCCACAATAATGGCAGACCTCAGATGAGTCGAAACTAGCTCGCTCGGCTCAGGTGAGATTGAGGGGTTGTACATTTTTCAGTAGATAATTGTAAGCTTGCGCCTCGTTCTCCAAGCATTTATAAAATACTTCAACGGCGTCTTCTCCCAAGTAGTATTCTCATTTAACAATCTCTCCATTTTGACCTATCACGACGTACCCAAAACTGCAAGGTACATGCTGATGAATTTTAGTAACCAAGCTCATCGAAGGATTGGGCTGAACGGCTGAGACGGGACGAAGGAGACACTCAAAGTCGGCATAGATGATGCAGGGGAAGGGGTTTTGTCGGTTGAAATGCCGAAACTGTAGAAAATATTCTCCCGGCTTCTTAAATGGGAGAGCTTGCGCGGGATTAATCTTGATGCACTCGTTTCGGTGGGTGGTGAGCATCCATTGTTTCCCAAATGCCGTGAAACAGTTTCGACAATAAAACTTTGCGTGAGTGCCCGAACCTCGATAACGTAAAAATGCAGCGACGTCCGTTATAGCGCAGTAGTGGGTCTTGTCCTCGGAGGTTAACAAGAGAAGGTCGATGGGCTTTCCGTCTAGATTCTTAGAAACTCTGAGCGGGTGCAACCCCTCTTTTTCATTAAAACCGATGACGTTGATCGAAAGATTGTTAGCTTTTTCAAATTTACAGATTTCACCGAGCTTTGTTGGGTAGGACAGAGAGCTAACGTCGAGTGATTCTTCAAACTCTTTGTAGTCTTCGGGCTTAACGCTGGTCAGCCCCCAACTCACCGCTAATACCGAGTACACAAAGCACTTTTGATCGTTTATATTTTTTACATTCACAATCACGCCCTCCTTAGGTTTAAACGTGTACGGTAGAGGAATGTATGACGAAGCTCGCAGCGGTTGGTACTCTGCCACTTTGATAATTAAGTTGGTAATGCGGGATATGGCCCAACCACTCCCCCCCTTGGCAAAACTGTCGATCGTCTCCTGGATTTTTTCGAACGCCTCATCTAACAACGTAGGAACATCGTTCGGATTATACAGCTCGGTGTATGGGACCAAAAATATGTATCGATAAATGTCGGATCCTTAAAGAACTCAACGCATAAGCATAAGTGTACCTTACAATTGACCATCTGGTCCAGGCAAACTATCAGTAATGCGTGTATGGCCGTACGCAACAATACAAATAATGGTAGAGGATCATCAAATTTCTCGGGTATTGTCATTTCATATTGTCGATAGCAAAGTGCCAGCATTCGGGTCAGACTACATTACCTGAAACAATCGGGAAGTTGATCTTCGAAACATGCACATTCTTCATTGTCGAACGGATGTTGCGAGCGAAGATGGTTTAGTAATTGGTTTTGCGTAGGGAAAGTTTCCCTACAATATATACAAGTGAAAATTGTTTTGGTTTCCATTCAAAAAAATTATTTATTCTTTTTATTATGCTGGGGAAAAAATTTTCACAGTTTTATAACCTTACAATCAATCCTTACACGGTCTTTAGAAACCATTTATTTTTTGAAAATTTTATTAGGTTTAATTTTTTTAATGCGAAAATTGGCCTTTTTCTCCCCATATAGCCAAACCTTAACACTAACTCTTAAATTTTTGGACAGCAAAATTTGAAACCATCAAAATTATTTAGCATTTTAGCTTCCTTTAAATTTTGAAATTTTTTTAGGTTTTATTTGTTGAACGCGCTGGCTTCCAAACCTCCCCATATAGCCAGTCTTTACGCCGCCTCTTTAACTTTTGGAAAGCAAAATTTGAAACCATCAAAACTATTTAGTATTTTAGCATCCTTTAATTTTTTGAAGATATTAATTTTTTTAGGTTTAATTTGTTTAACGCGAACATTGGTCTCCAAACCTCACCTTATAACCAATTCCTTACACCACGGCTTAACTTTTGGCAAGAAAATTTGAAACCATCAAAATTATTTAGCATTTTAGTTTCCTTTAATTTTTGAATATTTTTTAGGTTTTATTTGTTTAAAGCCCTGGCCTCCAAACCTCCCCATATAGCCAGTCCTTACACCACCTCTTAACTTTTGGAAAACAAAATTTGAAACCATCAAAATTATTTAGTATTTTAGCTTCCTTTAATTTTTTGAAGATATTAATTTTTTTAGGTTTAATTTAGCTTGGGTTTTTTGTTATCATTTTGAATTTTATAGATATTTTAACTAACATATGCGAGTAAGTATTTGAAAACATCCTTGAAAAGATTTATTTAACACTATAGAAACACCACAGAAGCACAAATCTTCGTTGTAGGGGTGTGTTTCTCTTGAAAAGATTTTTGCACTACAGGAGCACCACAGAGCACAATCACATAACTACAAATCTTCGTCGTAGGGTCATTCTCTTGAAAAGATCTTTACACTATAGGAGCACCACAGAGCACAATCTTCGTCGTAGGGTCATTCTCTTGAAAACATTTTTACATTATAGAAGCACCACAGAGCACAATCACAGAACCGTAAGTTTTCATCGTAGGGTCATTCTCTTGAAAATATTTTTACACCATAGAAGCACCGTAGAGCACAAATCTTCATTTTAGGACACGTAGATTATTTTCATTTCTAGAATTAATTTTCAAAAAAAATCTCTTCGTTGCTGAATCAAGTTCTCATGAACAACTTAGGTGAAAATTGCAGAAACTCAAAAAATGAAAGTGAAAGAAGTTGTTGATCGCGAAGAGGCGTGATATGACTTAATTACAGTTCCATAATTTATGTAAACTCTCAGACCTCAGAAATAAGCTCAACGGAGAATTTCCTATGTCACCATCTAACATGATGAACGTTAGGATGTATTACGATACAAGTGAACTCGCAGGACACTGTAAAATTTGCTAGGAGCCAGAGGTCGAAATATCTCTGAGCATATGCGTCGGAGAGCAGTAATAAAGCCGGAATTAAGTATCATAATTAGAAAAGGTACGTCGTGACGTGACCACTAATTAAAGAAATGTGGATGCAGACCTATTTTCGTTATTTTTTGGACTTAAATGTCAGATTGCTTGAGCGGGGAATGGAATCCATGATCTTCGAAACCAAAGGTTGGAGTCTTACCATTAAACCATACTAACACGACCTATGACTTGTGTGTTAATTTCTGTTTCACTCGGTGTGTGGTGCACTATCTCTCCAGTGGTGACTGGACAAAACGTATATTTATGTGTGTGTGTGTGTGTGTATAAAAATGCTGCCTATGCATGTTTCCCTTTTTTTCAAAATTCATAAAAAAGATCGTGTCAGTATGGTTTAACGGTTAGATGCCGACCTTCGGTTTCGAAGGTCACGGGTTCGATTCCCCACTCAGACAGTCTAACATTTAAGTCCAAAAGGTAATGGTGATAGGTTTGTCTTGATGACCACTAATTATGGTATATAATTTATTTAAAACCCTCAACATCAGTCATAAGCCCCGCGAAATTTGACTTTCACTACCTAACGTCAAATACAAAGCGAGTATTACATGCCATAAAACCATCAGAGAACATGCAATCAGTCAAGTGGCTAATAAGCTAACAATCCTGAACATACCCGTCGTACAGCGAGAATACAGCTGGAATTATGTATTGTAATTAGGACAATCTGCCCCCCCCCCCCCCCATGTGAAAATCAATAAACACAGAAAAATATAGTAGGCTAGTTTTCCTACTAAGCCGTGATCTAAATATTTCACCAAAAACATAAAATGTCACATCAATAACATTTCAATTAAGGAGACACTATCACAAACTACAAGCAGAATCTGGTACCAAAGACCAGTATTGTTTTAATATGAAAAAAGCATTAAAATTATGACAATAGTTCATTTGTCCTTGTGTTGTAGAGCTCAAAACAGTCCAACAATCAGTTAAAGATCCACAATGGTAAAATTGAAATTCTAAACATTACACAAAAGTGGAGTCAAATGTGCTTTTCATTGATGTTACAACCAGCGCTTGTTTATAATAATAATAATAATTTTGTTGCCAGAGCAACAGGACTGGCAAGGACCCAGGGGATCACTAACTGCCAGCCCAAAGAGGGGACAGCAGTGAATACATGAAGAAGAGGGAAAATGGTGCAACAAAGAGTAATTAATGAGATTACAACAGAGCAAATGCAAAAATTAAAAGCATGCGTACAAGTGAAACAAAAAACAAGTTTAAAATAACATGGTCAAATGAATTGAAATAGGTAGGGCAGGTGGGTCACGACTGCCTTACTACCAAGGTTATACCTACCAGGAACACAACGATACTCGAATATAATAAAAAATAAGACAAAAAAGTCCTATAAACATGGATCCGGAAATGAACCCATTTTTTAGTTAATTCAAAGTGGTCAATAAAATAACGCAATAAGAAAAATCTTCATTTTTTTATTGTAGTCATACTCAGTGTCCAATGTACGGGGTTACATAAGGGTAAACCAAATTTCAAACCGTTTCGCTGTAGGACCGACGGTTGAAAAGTTATGACTATTTGAAGATACACAAATTTTGGGGGTGGGCCAAAAAAAATTTTTGAAAGTGTTAACAAAAAACGCAAGGGGCATAGGGGGTTGATGGAATGGTCCCAAATTTCAAACCATTTCGCTGTACGGCCAACGGTTCAAAAGTTATGGCTATTTGAAGGTGGGCTAAAAAAAAAATTTTTGACAGGGTTAACAAAAGTGCGAGGGGCACAGGGGGTTGTTGGAATGGAGCCAAATTTCAAACCGTTTCGCTGTACGACCAACGGTTCAAAAGTTATGGCTATTTGAAGGTACACAAATTTTGGGGGTGGGCCAAAAAAAATTTTAACAGGATCAAGTAAAAGCTGGAGTGGCATGTGGTGTTGTTTGAAGGGGGGGGGAAAAACCTTCGACCGTTTGGCTGTAAGAGCATTATTTTAGGAGTTAGGACCATTTTAAGGAATTTCGGAAAATTCCGGAAAATTAAGGAAAATATGTGTTAAACCTTTGGTTCCTGTAACCTAATTTTTTGTTAAACCAAACAAAATCAACCATTTTTTAAACTTAATAAATCACATTACAAAGTTTGATCTTTGTAAAAAAAAAACTTCTTATTTTACAAACAAATTTCGGAATTTCGGAAAATTTCTGAAAATGTATATTAAACCTTAAAAAAACCTTTGGTTCCTGTAACCTAATTTTTGTCAAACCAAACAAAATCAACCATTTTTTAAACTTAATAAATCATCTTTGTAAAAAAAAACTTATTTTACAAACAAATTTTAAACTCTTAATAAATTTAAAACAAATTATTTAATATATATTTACTCACTCCAGCCCACGTTGAATCCAGCAGCGTTTTTTCAGCATCGGCCTTGAACACGAACACAAAATCCAGTCTTGCACCAACTTGAACCCACAGTAATCTGACATTTTAATTCATTATTCATTCGTATTTATACACGATTAGGAGCGACTTTTAAGCGACTTTTCATCATGAAACTTAAATTAAAATGGTTATACGCATGCGTGGTCAGCTCCACAACGCATGATCGGGAAATTTTGGCTGATGAAATATCCGGAAAATCCATTTTTAGAACTCTAGAATCTTCTGGAACTTTCTATTACATACAGGGTACACCTAAACCTTACAAAAGCAATCGATCAACTATTTTTTAGCTGTGCACCTTGCATGTACGCTTTAACACAACCATTACACCAGAAATCACAACCAAAAAACTTGTCCAACGAGATATAATTTCCGTTTATAATTTCCGTCTGGCTGAAATCAGGTTTTCTTATTACCTTCCGGTTCCGACAATGACGGGTAACACCAGTGACAGCTATGAACATCAGAAAAAAAAATAGAATTTGCACGTTTTGTTAACAATCTAAATGAAAACAATTGCAACACAATGCAAGAATACACCCCTATTGCTGTAATAATAGATAATATATTCGTGTGGTGAACAAAAACATTTTCCGACCAGCCAACGTGTCATAGTATGGTACAGAATCGTGTCACTGAAAACTTGTTTCAAATGCATGAAATTTTACGTTGTAATTTCGTTGTGTATTCAGTAATCATCTATTTAAATAACTGATTTACAATTAAAAGCGCTTCTCCATCGAAATACATGTATGTTAACAGTTAAATTAATGATTTTGACAGGCATACAGTAGGTGGCAAATTGGCGAGGCTGTTAATGTGCTTGCTTCTAATGTCAGACTGCTGGTTCGAATCCGAATCTTTTTTTTTAAAACCTATTTTAAATTGACTGTAACGTAATCTTACCTTTATTTTTTCTAATTTTTTAAAATTAATTACTTTTTTTTCTTTTTTTTAAACGCTTCCGTATTTTTTCAATAGTTGCTAAATTTTTTGCCAGATAAACCAAGATATTTAGAGGGGAAAAAGCCATAACCTCCCCATTTTTTTCCTTGGGTTTGTATACCCCCGGGTTTTTTAGATGTGACGCGACAGCCCAATCGCACTTTTATACTACTCGTGTTGACGTCTAGTAACTGGTTGTTTATTATGAGCTAGGCACATACATTTATAACGTATGCTCGGTCACATGGCTTGCTACTATTGGCTAACAGTAACTGATAGGTGCAAGATGCACCCTGTAACAACGAATCAGAGCAATCAGTTAAACACCAAGAAATGGCAAAGGATGACAGCAATAAATAACATGCAAATACTGTATGCACGAAAGGTGCACACAACAACAAATCTAGGAACAGACCACTACTCATTTTTATTTTAAAAATAGTCTTATTTTATTCGTGTCAGTCCAGGGCACGGAAAAGGGCTTTTCATTCAGTAAGTAAGAGCTTTGCTTGAACACATAAATAAAGACAAATGCAAGCATAAATACACTCCAGTGCAACGAAGCCATTTAAATATTTTGAATTTGGATTACAAAAAATTTTTAATTATTATTGGTGGGCATGACAGATGCAAGGAGGATCTGTGATAGTGCCCCCTGGATATCACACCACTAAGCTACAGCACACGTAAGCACTCACGCAAACAACACTACAAAATTGATTATGATGACGTCTGCAGACGATTGGCCACTCTTGCTTGAACTGTCAGTGTGTTACACGCTGTTGAATCTTATTTAAACACTAGTTGAATCCCCGTCAAAAATGACGGGTCCTAGTGTTAATAAGTTGATTATGGGGGAAAAAAACAGCAGAAAATATTGTTTTTATACACAACATTGAAAATTGAAAATGGCTCATAGTAAAATTGAAATACGCCTAAAAACGGGCCTAACGCCCAAAACCCGAAAAACGAACTCCCAAGGTCAAAATACCGTACATTCTCTTATTAAATTTGAAAAAGATCCGACGATGTTAGGCCTAATAAAAACAGCCTAACTTAAAGCCCGTTAACATTGCACAGCTAACCCACTTTTCACCCTTTGTTTAAAAAAAAAAAGAGGCCCTAAAAAGGGCCTAAAAAAAAGGGCCCGAGAAAGAAATGTAAAGTTGGGTAAAAAAAATCACGAAAAGAAAATACCCACCAAAGGAAACCCTAACCTTTCCCTGGATTCAGCATCAAAAACGCACAATTGGGAGAGCAAGAAATTCGACTGACATTGGGATGAAGTTTGGGGAAAAAAGGCTAAACAGCCAAAGGGCTCTCAGTGCCCACCTTCCCAACTCTTCCTCTATTGATGCGTACGTATTGCTGGCACTGCCATTATTATGACCTTGGTTATCCCTCTATGCCGTTTAGCGACGGAAGATGGGGTTGGCGGCAGATGGCATTGCTGGCGCTGCTCATCTCGGCGAGTCGTGACGTAGGCACTGCGTCGTGACGTAGCGTTGCGTGGTTGCATAGTTCTCACCTGTTGGTGCTGTTGCTGGCGTATCGTCGCTCGCGTCCGGTGTTGCTGGCATATTATATGTATGATCTGGCCGCCGCGACCACCTGTTCGCCTGCACGCCGCTCGGGATCCCAGTGGCCGCAGCGACTGTCTGACCGCAGCGGCTAAGTGCGCGTTGCTACATATACCGTAAGCATTCTCATTGGCCGTAGCTACCTGGCCGTGCGGCTTGGCCGCTGTGTGCGCGGGTGCTCTTAGAAATACAGGACTTTTACATTAAAAGGGTGAATGGCGTGTGTGTGTGTGGGGGGGGGGGGGGTATTTTGTGGAGTGCTGGCGTTATGTACTAGTGGCTAACACTTTTACATGGTAAACTCACGGCTATCGCCGTGTATGATACAATACAATGCGGCCTCACTAGCAGACATGTGCCTGTTAACTGTAAGCGACTAAAAGCATATTTTGGCATGTTGAGAATAAATCCCAATGCCAGTTACAGAAATCTTTCAAATTGTGGTAAACGTACAAGGAAGGTGCAGGGATAAGGAAAAAATTATAGTTAAAGGTTGAGTGTCCACCATTCATAGAGAAAACGATGCGTCAATAACGTTGTTTTTATGTTACTGTCTAGCTAATACGATTTTTCCCATGTTAAATCCCATAGACTTTTTGCTCATGGCTAGCGCAAAATTGAGAAGGCCTACGTACCTGAACTTTTGCACACGGATGTATGGTGACCTGAGCATGGACCTTTTGTTGGTTTGGGGGTTGTAGGGGTCTGGACAAATGCGTGGGAGGGTTTTGAAATTCGCCACCGGCGAATTTAAATTTCGTTTCTCTTCCAAGTTGCAGCCAAAGAGTTCATGCAACAATAAAAGC
>JAHWFP010237695.1:19270-37404 GCA_023313725.1 Lithobius niger
AGGTTTCATTTAACGTCCAAAGTATTATTGGGTGCGATTAACTTGGCTAATAGGACTGACCTTGGCGGCCTTTCCCTGGTTGAATGATATCGCTACCTTCAAAGGCCGATCGTTTTTGGAAACTTGGCGGGTTTTTCTACCAGTTTTGGTTTTGGGTGGATTAGAGTCACTCGAACGAAACGAACTATAATCTGCACTCCAATTCAAGGGAACAAAACAAAAAAAGAAACAAATTCCAAAAATACCAAAACGACTGTACAATACACGATTAAACACTCCCACACACGCACTCAAACACAAATTGAGTTCATTTTCTGATATTACCAAGGAATAAAACCAATCCTTTCTCCCTGAGAGTGGACAAAACAAATGTCCCTACCCAAAAAGCAGCCATCAGTTTACAAATTAGAAATACACACACAAAATATACACATAGCCATTCACATAAAACAGGATTAAAATGTAAGCCCAGAAACACAGATAAAGCAAATCCAAAAAGTAACAAAACGCCTGTATAATGCACAAATTACACACGCTCGCAGTACACACTCACACAGAGTGGTCCACTTCGAACACAAATTACGTTCACTTTCTGATATTACCGAAGAATACAAACAGTTCTTGTTCCCAGGAATTGGAGTTGAAATTATAGTTGGTTTCGTTCAAGCGAACTCAAATCCTACATATTTGTGTATTAATTATCACAGCAGTGAACGGTAGGCTACACAAAACAGTATACGAGTTGATTCATTCATTACCGTACTTCTTGAGTTTTTATTGTAGAAAGCTTTCTCCAAAACACCATCGAGGGGCTGGTGACCAGTTATAGTTGTAGCTTCGTTAATAAATTAACTGAGCAAAAAAACGGCTTCGCCGTTTAGAAAAAAAAAAAACATTAGAGCTCGTTTCCCCATACTCACAGCCCTGAAGGTACACGAATGAATACGGATTAGAGTTCACTCGGAACGCAACGAACTATAATTTGGACTATAATTTGTGTTCATTTTGTGTATGCATTTTTATCTTTCAGTATTGTAGCGTTTTGCTGTTAATGGCGTCTATTTTGTGTGTGTGGGTTTACGTTTTGCGAATTGGAGTTCAAATTATAGTTTATTGCGTTCGAGTGAACTCTAATTCGTTTTCATTCGTGTACCTTCAGGGCTGTGAGTATGGGGAAACGAGCTGTAATGTTTTTTTTCTAAACGACGAAGTCGTTTTAGTCTTCTGTACAGCCGTACCGGCTGAGAAGACTATTGCAACGACTTTGTCCGTCCGTCCGTCCATCGCTTTTTTTAACTTTGCAACGGTACCAGAAATTGAAGACCACTGTTTACAACGTTCGATTCAGTGTGAGAAGTTAGTTAAATAACATGGCAAATTAAAACATCGTTACTTCCTTATAGCTAATAGACTTCTTCGACGTCACTAAATTAAATAATAACATTTGATGTCGATTTGAAATCCTAAGATAACACCGCAATAAAAAGAAATGGCTTTTAGCTTCGTTTAAAATAGTCTCGTCACATTGTTGTGTGAATGAATAGGTTTACCGTAGAATCAAATTTTCCATTAGGCCTACCGTGTGTCCCGTTTGGCAAAGCGCTTCAGCGCTTGTCAAAATCACTGTCCCGTTTGCGTGAGCGCTTCGTTTGCTGAAGCGCTCATGACTGTCCCGTTTGCAGGTGCTGAGAAAGTGCTTCGAAGCAACGCGAAGCAGAAAAATTGGTGCCTTTCTGGCTTCAAGATGGCTGCTCCCTTGTACGTGGACGCTTTCGAACTGACGTGAGATAATGGCAAATTTTTCAGCGTAACGGTCGACTCTACTGAAACTAACAGACGCCATACCAATAATTAGTTTTGTGTGCTCGCTGAAACACTAATTTATAGAACGTATTTTCAAAAAATAACGTTGCAGTTTTTGATTTCCTACTGACGTGTGTAGCGAGTGAGTGCATCGTTCGCAAGTACGTGCATAGTCACAAATTCTGAAATATATTTCGTAATTTTTAATTGTTTGCTTAGTTTGCCAGACTGAATCCCTTCACTGCAAACAGCCCAACTAAATATACGTCGTCTACACAGTGCTGGAAAACAACTGGCGCGCGTGTTTTTTACCAAGAGCCCAAATATTCACAAACGAGTTATTTTTATAAAAACGCCAGCCATGTTGTTTCCTATGACGATCGTCCCATTTGCTCGCAAAGCGCCGAACGTCTACCGGTGACGTCAGCATTGAGCCAAGAAAGCTATTTGCTGAAGCGCTTTGCCAAACGGGACGCACGGCTATCTGCTACGTACGAAATCAAAAATGCATTAAAAAAAATTCGGCGTAAAAAATGAAAATTAGGCCTAAAATCATATTACCACGGCAACGTCAAGTTGCTAAGAGTCGCAAAAGCGTCATCAACAGCGTCTCTCTTGTCACTTCCCCACTGATCTATGTAGGCTATGTTGCGCATTACGTTGTTAACACTGTAACTATGTACCTGAAGGCGCACCGTGTTGCAAAAATGAATATGCTTACTATACAATTCAACTCTTCGTTAGCTGCTACTTACGAAATTATAACTGCTCGTTAAAATTAGGCCTAAAAGCTGACAATTAAGCCTAAAATGTAAAATAGGCCTAAAAGCTAACACATTTTTAACCAGCAATTGTGATGGTTACTGCTTTTAGATTAGTATAATAGAGACAGCCATTGTAGTGCTTGATAGAGATGTGCGCCTCAACATTGGAAGTGGGGGAACTGTACAGAAGACCGGTGCGACTAGGCAGTCGCTGTAGCCGCTTGGTTTGCTCAGTTAATTTGTTGGCTTTTTTCGCTTCCATTTTATATGAGTCCACTGTCCACCGATTTTTGTTTTCGAAAAAACTGAACCTTTAGAAATGGATACTTAAGTTTAGGTTCCGCCGACGGTTTGTCCCATGATTATTATTTGATGGCAACACATAGCGTATTTCTGGATTTAGCATGCGTCATTTCGATCAGTAGTTGATTCTGGATTGTTTCAGTATGGTGGCACAATCGCCGAAACAATTCAACTGGCTTCCCGAAACCCGCATTGTAAAAGTAAATAAGTCACTCAGTCATGTCGACCGTCCAATTTTGAGGCCTAAGACTTCGCACCCTACGGTTTAAAACCTGAAGATTTAAGGAAAAATCAAGACCATTTAAATTTGGTTCTCCACAACGAGCTAGCTTAAAAAAAGGGTTTAAAGGGTTTAACGAGCGTTAACCACTCCTGGTCATCTGCCCGAAGCCCTAAGGCCCTATGTCTGCAACAGCCAGATTCCCAGGAGGTCACCCACCCAAGTATCAACGAGCTAGCTAACTCAAACAACGACAATGTTAGTTTCCCGGCACCCAACCATCATTGCATCTTGTTCGAGTGAGCTATAATCCGATATTGTGCGCCTCGCCTATTGTTACCCTATTGTTACATGTTGCAGCATTGTAACATTTTGACATTGTTAGCCGGTCCGCCGCCGCCTACGCCTTCTCCTCCTGTCCAATTTTCTGAAATTCTCGTGTGCAAACGAACTCTAATAAGCACGGGCTGCCGGCCGTGCTAATAAATCAATCAACAGCACTGACTGCATCCGTTAACATTACTAACTTATCGGAACACTTACAGATAATTATCGCTGGATCTAGACACACGCTAGTGTGTCGCCGCCAAGTAACATTAGATCATCCCATTGTAGACTTCAGATTGATAAAAAAATGATTGTTAATGATAAAAAGGCGGCTCGCTAGCAGACATGTGTCTGTTAACTGGAAGCAACTGAAAGCATATTTTGGTATTAGTCCGTGCGATTAACTTGGCTAATAGGATTGACCTTGGCGGCCTTTCCTTGGTTGAATGATATCACTACCTTCAAAAGCCGATCGTTTTGGGAAACTTGACGGGTTTTTCTACCAGTTTTGGTTTTGGGTGGTACTGTCTAGGCTAGCTAGCTAATAAGATTTTTCCCATGTTAAATCCCAAAGATTTTTTGCTCATGGCTAGCGCAAAATTGAGATGTCCTGCGTAGTTGAACTTTTGCACACGGAAACATGGTGATCTGAGCATGGTTCTTTTGTTGGTTTGGGGGTTGTAGGGGTCAGGACAAATGCGTGGGAGGGTTTTGAAATTCGCCACCAGAGAATTTAAATTTCGTTTCTTTTTCCAAGTTGCAACTATAGATTTCAAGCAACAATGGCTTGAACAATCAACACTGGTCCTTAGATGATTGTAAAAGTCTGGACGAACTAAAAGCTGAACTATAACGAAGGACAAAGCAAGAAAACATTAACGTTGCCGTGGATTGCATAAGAATAAAGGGATGCACGTTAGATGGTGGTTACGCAACAATACGAGCATCCATGACCAAGCGTGGTTTTTGCTAATAACCTAAAAATAAAATGCTTCGCGTTCTCCTGTTTTAGTAACGGGGGTTTCTGCATGACTAAATGTGAACGAAGAAAGCAAACGAAAAAAATTCTCAATTTTGCTGCTGTAACGGCTAATTATTTATAGACATGAAATGCTTCTAAAAAGAAAGGTAGAGCGGAATATAAGATGGTGCGCTGTTTTTTTTTGTATGTTCACAGTCCTAAGTTACATGTGTCTATCAACTGCAAGCAACTAAAAGCATAGCTTGTCATGTCGAGAATAAATCCTAATGCTGCCACAATCTTGAAAAGTAAGGGGAAGATGCAGGGATAAACAAAACAACTAAAGGGCAAATGCTGATTGAGTGTGCGCAGCGAACGTATTCAGCAATTGTTAGCCAGTGTCTGCAAAAAATGGATCGAAGGAACGTAAGCATGTGAAGAATGCTCGTACAATAAACTAAGCCATGTCAATTTGGCTAATCAAACGGCAATGGTAAATTTGAAAATTATCAATGTGAAAATTTATAGATATAAAATTCCTGTAGAAAAAAGGTACAAATGAAGATAAGACGGTGTAACCTTATGTACGTTCACAGTCCTATGTAAGCTGTGATATCCACCCAAAACCAAAACTGGTAGAAAATCCCACCAAGTTTCCAAAAACGATCGGCCTTTGAAGGTAGTGATATCATTCCACCAGGGAAAGGCCGCCAAGGTTAATCCTATTAGCTAAGTTCATCGCACATACTAATAGTTCGAAAGTTAAATGAAAACTTGAAACAAGTAGCAATCTTCAAGTTCTCATTTAACTTTCGAACTATTAGTATGTGCGATTAACTTGGCTAATAGGATTAACCTTGGAGCCCTTTCCCTGGTGGAATGATATCACTACCTTCAAAGGCCGATCGTTTTTGGAAACTTGGTGGGATTTTCTACCAGTTTTGGTTTTGGGTGAATACTTATATCATGGACATGTTTGGTTTTCACTGTTACTTGCCCGAGCAATAGCTTCCTTCGTTAAGGCGTCAGGTTGTTTGCGTTTAATTTTCCTGTCTCATTCCGTTGTTCTCCCCCCCCCCCCCGGCTTTTTGGTAGTGTGCAACGATGGGCGGTAATCTGTAGTATTGTGATTTGCTGTCGTTAGCAGTGAGATTGTGTTTTGTTCCTTGGTATATGCTTTGTAGAAGGGAGCGCATGACTAAGGTTCCAGGCTCCCATAAATAAATTCAAATTCAAATCAGTTTATAATAATAAACAACTAGCTGGTCCCAGCGTAACATGTAGTTGGGTAACGTAGAGCTGCAGGGCTCGCCTGGGCTGTAGTTGTGTTGGTTGTAATAGTGATGGCGTTAGTAGGCTAAGAGCAGTATTGTGTTGTATTAGATAGCATAGAGAGCATAGCGTAGGTGCTTGTATTCTCTCATAATGATATTGAAATTGAACAAAGCCATGTTGTCACGTTCTCCCGTTTGTTGTCAGTAGTATGGTATCACCGAAAATTATTTTAGTATAAGGATCAGTTACGCTGTCTTACTGAAACTATGTTAAATTTGGGTGTACCTAACTCTCTCGTAACTGATTCAATGCTATTTGAGATTTCAGTCCGTAACAGTTCCAATGCAATTCGAGTTTGAAGATTTCAAATTTTCCTCGTAACAGATTTCAATTCTTAGGGAGCTAGCATGGCGAGTTGTGTGCTCGGTAGTATTGGCGCGTCGTAACAGATTTCAATGCTGAGGGAGCTGGCACGGTAGTATTGGGGCGTGGACTGACGCTCTGCACGCGTGGTATCAACTGAAGTTGAGTATGGTGGAGGAGGGAAAGAGAAGCATGGGGCGCGCACTTGACTGTAGTTTTAGAGGGATTTTGTTGTGTCCAACTGTTGTCAAACAAAATTGTCTATAAGGAAAGACAATCTGTTGATAACTATAACGTTTTTTAATATAGATATATTATTAAAAAATGAATCAAAGACGAGTCAAATGAATCAAAAATATATATTACGAGTAAAAACTAACTTACAATCTAACTTAAAATTATGGAAGAGGGAAAATGAAAGAATTTTAATAAACAAAAGATGGAAAGGTAGGTATTTTTAATCGACGAAGCTAATGGGTAGTTAAAAAAAAAGAGGATGGGGCAGATAGCCTAAGTCCTTCAAATTGCGTTTAGATTCATTAAAGCTATATCGTTGGGCCCATCACGCTGAATGTTGTTTAAAGGATTGTCTTTCAACTCTTTAAAAATACCTTTGGCAATGGCATCGCAATAGTTAGCATCGTGCTGATTCCACCCACGAATATGGTGCAGTAACCCAATTTCGCATTCTAGACTGTGAAGATAGGTGTATTGCATTAATAACATGCTGATGAACCAAGCGCGACGCATTCGCACGCTACCTAGTATTAGTTCTTGTAGCCTAGTTTCCGTCATCCCGTTTGGAAAGACGGGATTTTTACAAACTTCCTCCGTTCTCACTGTTGGAAGTACGTTTCTAATAGGCCTTTCCGCTGCTGGGACATCGCCGTATTCATTCAGGTAGTCTGGCGGAGGGTAGCAACCAACAATCTCGTAGTATTGATCAAACAATTGCTGTTGACGTTCAGCCCCAAGCACTGAGCGCAATAGTAGAGCGCGGTGACGTCTGAACCATTTCCACTTCTTAGTTTTAACAATCGACTGCCATTTGCTTCTCTTACCTTTACGAGAATGGCTCTTCCCTTTTCGCGACGCAATCCCAGTACTAGTGCTGGGTATGGCTTCAATTTGTGGCGAAATCGATGGGCTAGGACTGGATGGTATACCGATTTGCTCATTGCTGCTTTTCGTCAATTCCAGGGTGGGTAGGCCTACTTCAGATTCCGTGCCAGTTTGCGACGCATCATCCGAATCTACTTCACCATTCTCTCGCAACGAAATCGGGCTGGGGCAAAGGCTGGGCACAACATCAACTTGCGAAGTAGCATCGGACTCGTTGCACTCTTCCGCCGAAATCGATGGGCCAAGGCTGGCTATATCACCAATTTGCGAAGTTGCGTCTAACTCGTTCCTTCCTCTCGATGATGGGCTAAAGCTGGCAACGCTATCAATTTGGGACGCATGATCCGACTCTCCTTCCACATCCGAACCGAGTTCGCTTGGCGACGCAGGGCTGTAACCCATGCCGCTTAGTTGTAATAAACGGACTGAATAGATTTTTCCTTTCTCTCACTGGAACGTAGGCTAAATAATAAAAAAACAAAAAAAAAAAAGACATTCCTAGGGAGCGCTTCTCTCTAGCGTTAAGGCTGCGAGCGGCTTCCTTTTCACTCGTCATAATTTACCTTGCAAAGTCCAGAAATGGCCGAGTGTATTATTTTTTGCTCATTAGCTTTGTGCGTGAGTTCCACCCCCACGACTTTACGATGAGCGAAGTAGAGCTATTTTTTGTGTTGTCGTCGTATTACGTGCTTAGCATATAAGGATTCTCTCACCCTACGGCTTCCTCTTTTTTTTCCTCCATCGCCGCTGTCACGATTTATCACCTCCCGTCTTTTAAGCATATGCGCAAAAACGTTCCCACCCAAAAGAATTAGCATTAAAAACATGCGGGGGGAAAAATAAAACAACAGCTTATTAAAATTCACTATCCCCGAGGCTGCACATCCATAAATGGTCACGAACTACGTTTCAGCCATCTCATTGGCTAACTCGTAATATATTGCTGCATAAAAAATAAATACCTTAGCTTAAATATGCGCCAAACCTTCGAGGTACGCTTATTAAAATTCACTGTCCTGAGGGCTGTACATTCCTAAATGGTTACGAACTACGTTTCAGCCATCACACTGGCTAACTCGTAATATATTGCTGCCTAAAAAATAAATACCGTTGCTTAAATATGCACCAAACCTTTGAGGTATAACGCCGTATAAGGTGTCAAAGCCAGTTTTCGTCTCTGATTGGTTACTGAATGCATTCCGTACGGGTTGGCTCGGAGTATAAATGGTGGCCGGTTTTCGTACTCCCCAATCTCCAACCACTTTTCCGGCCAAGAAGTTGATCAACTCTCCCGCAATCTTCACTCAATGTAAGTAATGCTTCATATATTTACCGAGTCATTTCTACTAGTAGCTATTCATTAAATATTTTTTTGTTATTAAGACTTAGCCCACGTTGTAAAATAAGCCGTGTGTTTTTTCTTTTTTAGTAGAAAATATCCCCAAATCCAAAAAAAAAAAAAAAAATGGCAGGCGTTGAACAACTAGTTGAAAAGCAGAAGCAAGTTATTTACTTGGGTGGCGACGTTTACGTACAGGCCTCTTCATTCATGGGGAAAGCATATATGAGTATACATAAGATGGTCGTCCAGGCCAATGCTCTATGTCCCTCGAGAAATGGGATCACCTTTGCCGAAGCTGATTGGAAAGAGTATATTCGTGAAAAAGATGCATTGAACGAAATCTATTTAGTAGAGAAAGCGTGAACGGCTTCACGCGCACATGGACTTTTGGAAGGGTTAATTTGATCCTAAATAGGCACTCAAATTTTTACAAAACAACGGCAATTTTCCACAGGGATGATGGAGAAAATATATCGCTCGACCAAAAACAAATTGGCGGGCTGTTGAGTTACCAACATTCTGTTACGGAGAGTATTAACGAAATTGTTAGTGAATTAGAGGCTTCCCGAGTTTAAAAAATGTAATCATTTTTCCCTCTCTCACTCTCTTCCACAGTGCAAAATGGATTGCTACTACGCAGATTGTTTTCCACTCTCTGGCCCGAACACGATACGTGTAATAGCTGACGAAACTAGCATTAAAATTGTTATTGGTCGACCGTCCAAAAACGTGGCGATTACTCAGCAGGAATGGATGATGCTTATAAGTAAAATATGCAACCGCGAAGCCGGACAGCCCCTAGATTTGCGGGTCGGGGAATTGAACTGTAAAACAGTTACAGAAAACGTCATTTCTTTGAAAGGCAGAGGCGGCACTGTCGTACTGAACGAATTAGATCTTTTACATTGTCGGTATTTAAAGCCTGCAGTAAGTCACACAATTGCCACTCTTCACCGTGAAATAATGAACACGCTGAGCGGTATTGATACCTCTATTCAACAGTCAGCACACGTCCAGCCTCATGCTTCTTCCTCTACCAAGCACAAAGACGCGGCCTTCAAACCGAAGCAAGTAAAAAAAAAAAGTAAAATCTTGGAAAGAATGCCCTCCAGTCACTCCATCTGAAACGAGCTACGTTGAAATTATAGAAGTGGTGGAAGAGAACAAAATA
This sequence comes from Lithobius niger, assembly GCA_023313725.1. Lineage (NCBI taxonomy): Eukaryota > Metazoa > Arthropoda > Chilopoda > Lithobiomorpha > Lithobiidae > Lithobius > Lithobius niger. The sequence continues at coordinate 28,922 of JAHWFP010237695.1, forward strand.
CAGGAAGAATGTACCCGCTGTCTACAAGAAATTACTCACTCAGTATGCAACACTCCAACAGATACTCGTAAGCATTGCCCGGGGTGCCAAAATAATTCCCTGTCGCAAAAATCTCACGCCTGTATTCTTGAACCCACGCTGTATAAATGTAAACAACTATAATTTTTCTTTCTCCCTTTTTTTTTTCAATAATAGCCTGTTCTACAACATCGCTAGCGCAACAACAGCAATGGGGGGGGGGGGAGTAGGGGGATGAGAGAGAGGAGAACGGCAGCCCTCACCCATCCTGCAGCTCCGAGCAGAACAGGCGATTAATAACGAAGCATTTAGCATTACTAAATGTCGCGGTAAAAGGAATAAAAAATTCAAAACAACGGCAGTAGTATACGAGGTCAAACTTAAACTCCTCAGTATTTATCTGACAACGGACTCGACCCGTTACAGTACATTGATAATTTATTCGAGCAAATTTTCGACCAAGTCCTATCTACCACTCATTCTCACGATTTGGTAGGAGTGACAATTTGCGAGGATGGAGTAGAAAACTGTCTGTTTCTCCATTTTATTAAAAGGCAAAACTTCTTAGTTGAGAATTTGTTAGCTTTATTTCTGAAACTGAACCAGTCAGCAAAAAGTTTAGACATTTTTTCAAAATGGGAGGTTAAAATAACAGTTATCGATACAGTGGACAGTTCGGGCACGTTTCCTAAGAAAAAACAGGCGCGCACGAACGTTTCCCTTTGGTTGGAATCGGGCTCCCACTCTTCTATCATTTATATCAAGAATGATGGGGACAATCTCTGTCTATCTCGCAGTTTGGCAGTCTGTATGGCTCACGGGGATGATCAGCCTCTGTACAAGAAACTGTGAAACTCCTCCCAACTCCAAAAACAACTTGGGATGCAACTACACGAAGCCGCGTCAGTAGCGCTTCGCCCTGACGGGTATAGCCTAGTTGATTTGAATGAAATTCAAAACTATTTGTCGACTCTCGGTTTTCAGATCGTGGTATTCGAGAGAGTAGGAACTAAGTGTCGAATTGTATACGAAGGGTCACCTGGTCGGAAAAGAATATATTTGTTTCTACACAGCTCTCACTATGTCACAGTCCTTAAACCTAGGTTCTTGTTCGGTGGTCGTTTCTTTTGTCACGTATGCATGCGTCCTTACAGTCCCAAAAACCGTCACAGCTGTAAACAGTGTAAATGCCTCAGCTGTCACAGTCCCAAATACCGTTGCTTCCTCAAACAGTGGGATCCAATGTACTATTTGCAACCGACTTTTTCGCAATAGCGACTGTTTCAACAGACATTTTTCCATCGAACCCCCTTTAAAATTGCATCCATTTGTAGATCTCTACACAAGTGTAAGATTTGTTCTTTGACATATCAAGGCGACCGAAACACGTCCCATCACTGCGGAAAAAGACGGTGCAAAGTTTGCAAGCAATGGGTCCTGCCTGAACACCGTTGCTATATTTAACCGCTACCCATGCCAAGAAGAAGGGTGAAACCAGCTCAAATAATAGCTTACGATTTTGAAACGACGCAAAATAAAAAGGTGCTTGACTACAACGACAAGGAATTTTTCCGCCATGAAGTAAACCTCGCAGTTGCCAATGTAGCCTGCGAAACGTGTTTTACTTCTGACAGCTGTACATTACGTGGTGAAAAAGTCGTCGTTTTCGACAGCGGGGCTACCACTTTGGATGAATTCTGCGAGTGGTTGTTTACAACGCACGGCAATGATGCGGACGCATGCGCAGTCGCACATGTAGCTTCGGGATTTGATTTAATATTAATCGTGCGCTGGGCGCTGGATCAAGGTATTAAACCATCTTCAATAATTCACAATGGTAATAAAATCCTCACTGCGTAGGTGGAAGGGCTGCGTTTTATACACTCCTACAGATTCATGCCACTAAGCCTAGCTAAATTACCATTTAGTTTGGGTTTGGACGCCTCGATACGAAAAGGAACATTTCCACATTTCTACAACACACCTAACAATTATAACTACGTAGGACCCATTCCGGATTTGGAATTTTACGATGTAGACAGTCTCACACCGGCAGGTAGGAAAGATCTAATACAATGGCATTCTGAACAGAGAGACAGCGGCGTTGTTTTCGATTTCAAGAAAGAACTAATTGCTTATTGTAGCAACGATGTTGCTGTTTTGATGGCCTGCTATGTTAAATTCAGGGAGCTGATACAAGAGATATGCCCATTCATGGAACCGTTACATACCTGTATATCTCTCCCTCAGCTGGCCATGACGTTGTTCAGAACGCTATACTTCCAAAAAAATAACATCGCCGGTATTGGGTCCCACGGCCAGCACCCTGCCAGGAGAGAAGGCATAATATGGCTCGGTTGGGAAGCTACTCAGCGCGGTATTTTTATTCAACACGCTGCGAACGGCGGCGAAGTAAAACTCGGAAATGGGAAATGGTCGGTGGACGGTATCAGCTCGGCCGAAAACATCGTGTTTGAATTCCACGGCTGCATGAACTCAGGGTGCCCCACATGTGTGCCGAACCGGCTGCAGAAATTACCGTTTAGCTAGATTTCTGCTCAAGATGCGTACGAAAAAAACATCATTCGTCGCAAATCTCTGGAAGAAATATTACGAGTGAAATATGTCTGCAAATGGTCGTGCGAATTTCACGAAGATGTGAAAAAAATCCCGAATTAGAAGCTTTCGTGAAGTCTTTCCCCTCACTCCCAACCTGTCCTACAACCTCGTGAGGCATACTGCGGTGGACTGGTCATCACTTTTAAACACTTGCATTCCGTACGGCCGGACGAGCGAATTGTTGCCCAGGACGTTACTAGCCTTTATCCGGCTTGTATGATTTATGAACGTTTTCCTACAGGTCTATATCAAATCATTACAGAGTTTGGAGGTAGTACCAACATTGACGCTTATTTCGGTCTCATCTGCGCCATTGTACTGGCTCTCCGCCGACTTTTTATTCCATCTCTTCCTCTCAAGCACAAGAAGAAACTCTTCTTTCCCCTGTGTAGAAGTTGTTTGGACACCCCCCCCTCCACCACCACACTTCATGTGCAAACACAACGACGTGCAGAGAGCGTTCGAAGGCACTTTTGTTAGCCCCGAGTTGCAGCAAGCGGTGAAAGACGGCTATCGAATTGTACGCCTGTTGTGCGTGTACCACTTTCCACAGAGCGAGTAGTACGATTTCGAACACAATGCTGGCGGGGTGTTTACTGGCTACATTCAAACATTTTATGCTCAAAAGCTGGAATGCGAAGGGTACCCCAAAGATTGTATCACATAAGCTGAGAAAAAAAAGTTATATTGATCGAGTGTATCAAAATGAGAAGATTGCCTTGAACCCCGAACGTATTAGGGTTAATCCTGGCGGCAGACTCATTGCTAAGGCACTTTTGAACAGTTTATCGGGGGAGGTAGCACAAAGAGAAGACCAAATATCGACAAAATACTTTGAAGAGCCGAGGGAGTTTTTCAAATTTGTACTGAATGCGACAGAAAGGATTACGGGCGTGGACTTTGAAGGCGATTTAGCGCTAGTTAGGTACAGACCCGATACAAATTTGAGCGAAGAGAATGCGGCAGTAAACGTAGTCGTTTCTGCGTTTATCACATGTTATGGCTGTTTACCCCTACTCAAGATATTAAGGGAGTACGAACCTGGACGTCAATTATACTGCGACACAGATTCCGTACTGGCCGTACAACATGTACCACCACCGCAGAACGACCTACGGCTAGGCAGTCTAAGCAACGACCTGGCATCATTCGGTCCCGAAGCTTACATTACTGATTTTTGTAGCAACGGTGCCAAAAATTACGGCTATCTCGTTCATACCGAAGAGGGTACGAAACAAGTTATTAAAATCCGAGGGTTCACGTTGAGCTTCCGCAATGGCCAAATATTAGACTTTGAGCTACTCTCCAGAATGGTTTGCAATTTGGAGAAGGGGCAGAATGTTGCCATAATGGAGCCTCATAAGATTGTGAGAAGAAACAATCATATACTTACTACGACACAAACCAAGTATTACAAGGCTGTTGTTACGAAACGTTTTTATGACCAAAGAAAATTTCATCTCGTTCCCTTGGGGTTACTACGACCTCTTATTAAAACCAACATCGATGCTACTTCGTTCCTTTTACCTTTCTCTCTCTCTCATCGTTTCATCTCTTAAGAGAGATCTCAGGTTATGTTTTGCTTTCTTTTTTGTTTGTTTTAGAATAGTCACTCCTTTCCTAATGGTCTCAGAAGCTAAATGGTTCGACAGGAATCGGGGAGATGGTTGTCTTAAAGTTTACAAGCTATTCAATACGGAAGAGGCTTGTCGAATGTACGACGTTATTGAAGGAAACACGGAATAGCAGGATGATATTCCATTCACGTATTCTTCTCGCAACGGCGAACGACTTCAAACTTGTTATACCGGAAGAGAAAATTGGCCTAAACATGTAGGAAAATCCATAATGGGATAAAACACGTTTTCAAGGAGGATTTTTAGTTTTGTCACGTCACCAAGTACGCCCAGCCTTGAGACATGCATGCCTACAGGTCGCCCACTTTTGCCGCTTTAGCGTTAGGGCGAAAGCCTCGTACCGTCGTGTATAGTAAAAGAGAGGTTGGATGGTGCAAAGTTGATATATTTCCTGGCGAAGTTTTTTCTTGCGACGGTTTTTTCGACTTTTCCCCCAACTTCGAGTACAGAACAGTTCGCGCCATCGACGTAGTGTTTAAATAAAAAATGCCAATCCCGGTAAAAAATCCCGATCCTTGCATCTGCACTGTCTCTACTAACGAACTCAAAAAAGAAAAGGGAGTAAAAGCGGCCAGTCTATAACGTATCCCCCCCCCCCCCCCAACAAAAAAGGTGAATTATTCCATTTTTCTATTTATACAGGAAGAAGCACACGCTCCCACCTAGGCTTAGACTGAGAAAGGCTATAAACAAGGGGAAGGAATGGGAGGGCCCGGCCTACCACTATTCCATACTGAGGCACAATGAAACCGTTAAAGTTTTGGAACTGTTTAGTGATGAAGAGGCTCGTCATTTGCGGGACAGCATCATCGAGGAAACGGAATAGCTCGAGTCGCCCTATCCTTACTCTGGGTCCTACGCTCGCTACGACGGGAGGGAGAATTGGCCTCCCCACATCGTCGAAATACACGATAAAATCAAACCTCTTTTCCATGAAGATTTTCAGGTTTGTTGCCTTAGAAAATACGTCAGCAACTTTGACAAATTCGTCTACAAGCATTGCAAGTTCGCCTCCGTCTCGTTGGGAAGCCAGACCCGCGTCATCTCTTACGGCAAGCTCGATGGTTCAGCCTGGGATGACAAGGTGATTCGGCCCGGCGAAGTATTTTCGTGCAACCAATATTTCCATTTTCCCACAAACTGTTCGTCGATTGGTCGGGGGGAGTCAACCGTCGACGTTGTATTTGTACCCACTAACGATATCGTCAAAAACCCGAACCCCGGACCTTTAGGTTATGCCCAGGAGGAAGATGAATGTATTCTTTCTTAAAACTTTTTTGTTTTCTGTTTTTTCTCCCCCCCCCCCCTCAGCTTAAGATGGCGGTAACTTCCAGTTCCGTCATCTTTAATAAAATATCAGTGACGGTCGAGTTCAAGCACGTTCACTATTTGGAAGATGCCGATCTCACCCTGGTGGAAAGAGCGGTCAACAAACAGCAGGTTCGCTGCTTGATAGGACTGTTGGGTGACGAAACCGTCTTCACGGGCCCTGGCACTGTTAACGTGGGCCCTCACCACTACCCAATCCCTTACTTGGCTGCCAGCTACGGGGATGGCGGAACGAATGGAGAAAACGTACTGCGGGGAGATGGGGTGGGGTAGACGTTAAAACTATACGGGGGTGGGTAAGGTAGCTCATTCGGGTCGAGGTCCTCTACTTCTCACTACTGCTATCCATGCTCTCAATACTCATTCTCTCACTCCCTCAGTCATCCTATTGTAATGGCCGTCGTTGTAGAAGGTTTACGTCACTTTAGAACACCGTTCAACGCTATCGTTTCCGGCCCCACTTCTTTGGGCAAAACGAGCTGGACTCTGAATTTGGACGAGATGACGGATACCAAAATCGACCAAATCCATTGGTGTTACAACAACTACCAGTCGTGGATGGAGAAGTAAAGGGAGAAGATTCGATTTCACAAGGGACTTCCCATGTCACCCGAGCGCTACGACGCCTCGGTAGAGAAACTGCTAGTGTTGGACGACCAGATGCAGAACATGAGCAACACGGGTTGCGACATGTCCGAGTGGTTCACTCATTTCGGACACCACAACAAGTTCAGCATCTGTTACTTGATGCAGAATCTGTACTGTCAGGGCAGGAACCAGCGGACGATAGCTCTCAACAGCCAGTATTACGTCCTGTTGTGCAACCTGAGAGACAAGCGCCAGATAACCACTTTCGCTTCGCAAGTCTACCCCGGCAGACCAAACACTTTATGGAGGCCTACGAGAACGCCATTGGTCTAAAGGATTTCGGATACCTGCTGGTGGACCTGCACTCCAAGTCCTACGACACGACGAGACTCAGGACGAGTATATTTCCCGACGAAGCACCCTGCATCGTTTATTCCGTCTCAGGACGCGAGATGGAAAGGGTACGCAAGCACAGCGCTCTGCTACAGACGTTGTGCAAGATCAACAAGTGCCAGCGAGCGGCTTTACTGAAAAACGCCGACAAGTTTCAGATCGACTGCCTGTCCGAAATTGCCTTGAACCTCCTCAACAATCGACTCCCCGTCAGTACGACAGCCAGGACCAAGTTGAAAAGATACAAGAAACAGATCAGACTCATCGGCTCCAAGAAAGCGTCGTTTAAAGCCAGAAAGAGGGCTGTGGTACAGTCGGGAGGGTTCATCCAAATCCTCGTCCCGGCGTTATTATCCCTCTTGGGGGGATTGTTCAACAATCCTAAGAAGGAGGAGGAGAAAGAAATGAGTCTGCTACGGAAGATGGTGCTCCTGCCCGAAGACGAATATAAAATGAGTCGCCCGCCAATGGAGAACGCCAAACTGGCGTTGGCCGATTAGCCTCACGGGTTTCAGTACCAGCCCGAAGGAGCTCTCTACAATAAACTGGTCGCCATACAGGCTCAGATCGACACCACCCTGAAAAACGACAGTCTCCCCTCGACTACAAGGCGAAGTTCATAGGACAATTGGAGCAAGAGAAGGACGCTTTCGTGCAACAGTTTAGGATCAAGCCACCACCTCTAGCACCACTACCCCTACAGCAGCCGCAACCACCGTCTTGACCACCACCACCACCAACGGCACCTTGCTGAGTCACGCGTCTGGTAGCCTCTCTCCTCCTATCCTGTCACCGTCCGTGCTCTCTCCAATAACGCCGGTCAAGAAGGAAGAGAAGAAGAAAAGGACACCCGTCTATTCCACACCCGTACTGCGTAGAGTACCAGGGTCAAAAATCCCCAAGAGTGGAAGCCATGGAGCACTACCTGAACAAGATCTACTACGACGATCTGGGCAAAGCCTCCAGTTACGGCACGGCATCCAAACTGCTGGCCAGAGCCAAGAAGGACGGAAAGAAATACGATCTCACATCATCCACAAAACGGTCAGGTACAGATTCCCCAGGAACAAGATCATTACGGGAGGAGTGGGTAGCCACATGAATGCGAACTCAGTGAAATGAACAGCCTGAAACGTTACAACGAACCGTACAGGTACATTTTCACCTGCATGGACGGGTTCAGTCGCAAGGTCTGGCTGGAAATGCTGAAGACAAAGTCGGCGGCCGAAATGGTCGGCGCTTTCGAGAAGATGTTTGAGCGCATGCCTTTTACCCTTAGTTTTCTCACTTCGGGCAAGGGTGTCGAATTTTGAGCACGAGGAGTCCAGGATCTCTTCGAGGACCTCGGTATTGAGTTCTACACCACCGAGAACGAAGACGTCAAGTCGTTGAAGAATGAACGCTTTCAACGCCTTTTGAAGAGTCTCTTACACAAGCACTTTATCCCCAAGGGGACCCTGGAGTTCGTGCCCGTGATTCAAAAGATCATGGACGCCTACAACAAGAGCGTGCACTCCAGAACGAAAATGGCCCCAACGACGTCACTCACAAAAACCACAAACGTTTGTGGCACAAGATCTACGGCGGCGACTTGAAGAAGCTGGGCCGCGCCGTGCTAGGAAGACTGTCGTCAAGAAAAACGTCCCTCTGGCCGTGGGAGACAAAGTCAGAATATCCATCGCGAAAGGCAAGTTCGACAAAGCTTATCGAGGCATGTGGTCCAGAGAGATATTTTTCGTAACCCACGTCCTGGTACCTAAAGGAGGATTGGGGCAGGTTACGGCGAGACTGAAAGACTACGAGGGGGAAATCATCAAAGGGCGATTCTACCTCCACGAGCTTCAGAAAGGAGTTCAGGTGTGGACTACCATCGGGTAGACAAGGTCTTGAAAACGAGGG
>JAHWFP010237697.1:0-29841 GCA_023313725.1 Lithobius niger
GTCGAAAATTTGCATATCAAAAAGATAAGACAGTATCCTGATTTTGAAAGTGAGCACGATGAAGAATTTCCAAGTTCCAGGTGATTCTAGTGAGTTTCAAAGTAATTCCAGTAGGCTTAACCACAGGGGCTTGTCATCCCTCGCGTGTCGCCTGGATACACTGTGTGTATATATATATAATATTATATGTATAGAGTGTAGCCATGCAAACCGCGAGTGATCCTAGTCTTCATGTCTGCATTTTGCCAAAGTGGGAAAATACAGTTTCATCATGTAAGCAGCACCCAACCCCCAATAAATTTTTTTCACGTGGATCCAACAATGTTTGCTTTTCACATCGAATTTGCAATAATTCTTGAAAACGTGTTGCTTTTGTTTTGATTGCTAACATCGCTGTACCTCAAATATTTAATCACCTTGCAATGAAGCGGTCATTGTGTTTTAGTGTTAAGTTAAGTGGTTCTCTTTCTTAATGCGGCGTTGTGTTAAGGCTCTAGACCCTTTTGTCGTGACGTTCACGTAAGCGCCCAGGGAGGGTTTGCAAGGCGATTTACAGTATTTACTTTAACTACAGTTGCCAATTTTTTTGTTTTGCGAGTACAAAACTCGTTTTATTATTTAGCTCATTTTTTTTTCTCTTAAATTAGATGCTTCTCTGTATGCCAGTGATGGCTCAACAGAGGAGGAAGAGGAGACAAGCATGGAGGCTTGTGAAGTGCCTCCCTCTCCTAGGAAAGACAAAGAACTCACTGACCGAGATAATGATCCACTCCGCTTTGATTTAGATGACCCTCTTAATATAAACTCAATGAAATCTTCGGATCAGAAGGCAAAACCTGGCGTTCTCAACGATGATAGCGGTGACGATGGATCTAGAGAAGATGATGAGGACCGAGATGATGATATCCAAGTGTTGCTTACGACACCCGGACCAACGCGTGCTGGGCGCCAGCCCAAGCGCCCTCAGTTGTTTACGACAGAAGAAGAAAATCCTACCAAAAAGCGTCGTCGAGGAGGCGCGTCATGCAAAGCGGCACCCAGACCAAGTCCTGTTGTCACAAACAACCCTTCAGCCATTCTTTCTCAACTGGCCTTGTCGCCCAACCCAGCAGAAAGCCGTCTTGTGTTCGTTCCGACCAAAACACCAGACCAAATGATCCACGTTTATATGTTGTCACCTGTCAATTCAAGCCCAACTACTGGTGGCGCAAACACAGTTAACACTCCTACCACTACTCCTGTTTCTTCTCCCTTGTTGATGCGTCCTGGGATTGCTCGATCACCAGCTGGTACACCTACTACTCCAACTTCAACACCGCTTTGTTATTCAGTCGGTTCTGCTCCCATAATAATCAGCCCTGTGCATTATCCTGGAATGAGAAGCCCACCAATACAACCGCTGCGCCTCACTCAAAAGACCTTTGTGCCTAATCTCACCTCAGCTGTCCGTCGTGGACGTGGCCGCCCACCGAGGGCAAATAGTATCCTCGCTCGAGCATTGCAGAACCCACCTCTGTTTAATCAGGCTGCAGCAGTGAATGCTCGTTTAGCATCCGCATCACATCCAGTCTGCAGTACATCTTCCACTATTAGTACAGCATCTACATCGGGAAGTGCAATGAATTCTTCCCTCACTCCTAAAGTAACACACATTACTGTTGAAAACAGGACTCCTTCCATCGCTACAGGTTCTGTAACTCCCTCAGTCTGTTTAAATGCTGCAGTTGGTTCCGATGGTATTGGTTTAGCTAACCAAGTTACATGTTCAACCCCGGCTGCTATCCCTGTCGATTCTGTCAGTCCAGTTACTTCCAAAAGTGGCTCTCCACCAAAAGTAGCAGCAAGGACACCAATTCAACTAAACCAGCCAACAGCCTCTGTCAGTCCGAATGTAACAATAGTCGATAGTGGATCAACTTCAGCCAACAAAGTTGTGTCCCCAACCCCATCAGTTATCTCTGTTAATTCACCCATGCCCAGGTCCATCGTTTATGTAAGTGGAACCACAAGTGGAACTACAGAGGGTGGTACACCCACCTTGGCTAACAAAGTTGAGTCTTTAACCCCATCAGTCGATTCTCCCAGATCTGTAATTTACTTGAGTGGCTCCTCACAAAACATAGCTAAGACAACACCTACTCTCAGTCCTAGTGTAACGGGTGTTAGTAGGCCTGGTGTGTACAGTCCTAAAGCATACACTGTTGTTCGTCAACAGTCTTCACCTATTACTACAGCGGCGACAAAGACTTACACTTTAGTGTGCCAGCAGTCGTCACCGATTAAGACAGGAAGCCAGCCTACTGTTGTCGGCTGCTCTACTAGACCAGTCATTGTGAATCCTCCTAGTGGCACCGGAGGCTGTCCATCCAGCAACGGAAAGATGCTTACTATTAAATCCCCTGTATCGGTTGTCTCTACTCAGCCTGATGCAAGGACCACTGCTGTGACTGTTTCCCCACAGTCGTTACCTGGTTCAACGACGATTACACATAAAGTAACAACTACAACAGCCATTCAGAAACCGACAAGCATCCTCGCTCGAGTTTTACAGATTTCTCCAGGGGCCCCTCGTCAGTTGGTCCATTCCACAGGTTCCCCATCAAATTTGCAGACTACAGATACAGTCAAAAGTACTTTGCGTACTGTTGTTGTTACGCAGCCCACATCGTACATGAAAGTCCCCGCTGTTACTTCATCTCCACGGCTCTCAACTTTGACTTCACCCATTGCTTCAAAATCTGAAGCCTTTTCCGTCATAACAAGTGCAAAACCCATAGCATCCAACAGTGGTGTCCTACCAAATGACAATAAGGTAACTAGAGCTACTGTAATCAGTACGCCATGTGTTTTAAGTGTTAAAGAAACCTCTTTGGGTAGTTCAGTGCTGCAAGTCACACCAAGAACAGAAAACCAAGCAACTGTAATCAATACACCAAATGTTGTCGGTGTTAAAGAATTCACTTCTAGTACTGGTACTTCAGTGCTGCGCGTCACTCCAACAACACCAAAACTGGAAAACCAACCTTTAAGTGTTATTAAAGCCCCCTCCACATCTACTAAGGCAGATGATTCACCAAAATTAGAATCCAGATAACAAATATTTTCATAGGCAGCAGTGAGCAGATTGCCAACATCAAAGAGTTAAAGTGAGAGAACAACATTGGTTTAATTGCCGAACACCTAATTTTCAGTAATGCAACGAACATGTATTTAACTTTCTTTTTAGGTTGAAAACGGGCAACTGAGCTTATGTTGTTAGGTAGTCTGCGCAGCAGAAAGCAAATGCTTTTCAATCACAAATTTGTAGGAATCAACTGAGAGTACTGCATTGGTTAGTACTTGGACACATTGGTATTAGGGAAGGAAAACATCAAACCGGACCTACCGGTATTTTCACTGCTAGTGAACAGACTTTCAAGTATCAGTACACCTCATTAAAGGTTTTTTCGTCAACCTTCCAATCCATATTTTGCTAGCTTTTACCATTAAGTTACAAGGCTTGATGTAAAAAGTCGAGTGTTATCATTTTGACAGGGTTTCTGAAATCTGTGTGAGGTGATCGATATGAGAAATATGGATTATCGTGAAGCAAGTAGCGTTTTTTTTAAGTCATTATAGACCAATTGTAAACATTTTTGAAAAATGACATGAATATTAAGGCTGTACCGATCCAATCCTGCCGACCCAATCATTGACACGATCGGCAAAACGATCGTATTTTACCAGTAACCAATCTAATCTAATCTTATTTGATGGTAACACCCTCAAACTTACCATACAGACACTATCCTATTTCATTTTCAACATCTTATTTGTAATAATTGACGTTAAGAATTAGCAGCTTCTGTTCAATCATTTCAATTACCTACTAATTGTAATTTCTTAGCATCAACTTGTTAGCCGCATGTGCATGTGCACAATGGTTTCTTTCTAATTAAATTGCGCAAATTGCTATAATGTTTCCATTTGTGCTGCCTGCTACGCAATGAGCGATCGACAAGCGTTCGGCAAGGTTGACGTTTCTCCACTGATCGGATCAAGGTCGGATTGGAACCAAAACTGCTGATCAGTACAGCCTTAGTAAATATAAATATTAGGTGTAAATCGCAGTTCTCCTTCAGCTGGGATTCTAAAATACAGTATCACTCGTCGGATACATATTGATGTGTCACCCACAATCATTTGGTCCTAGATGGCAAACAGCTATAAAACAAGCACCAGCAGATCAGCTGTAACCAGGTCTGTTTGGAGTCGTGTATATTGGAAGTGTCGGAGTATCATAGATAATGATGAAGTGATCCTGTGAACCAGTGGCTTAGGGAACTAGCCAGGGCAAGGTGCCGGGGGATGCGTCTTAGAAAGGCTTTCCACACCACTGGCTACTCCACTGCCATTAACAAACTATATTTTCTCACCGACGTAGCATTGTTAAGCTGAGATTTAAACCGGTGATACTGATAACAAAACCTACATTAGTCACATAAGTCAGTAAATGACGACGTTGGACTTGAACAACTCCTTCATGTGTGTTGTACACCAAAAGTGTAAAAATTGCTCAGTGGTACATTTCTGTCATCTTTAAATTAATGTGTGTCACCATTCATTGTCTGAAAATTCTTAAATTTAGTATAAACAATGCCAATAGAATTTAAACTTTGAATAAAAAAAAAAGAGGTATGCTCCATTCTTTTTTCTTTTAGGTGGGGAGGGAAATTTAAATTGATGTTTTAAATGCCTGTAATGCCCAGGTTTCACTTCAATTAATAAGTACCATGTGTATTTGAGGCCATTGTACCAGGGGCAGATCCAGAACGAAGTCTTGGAGGGGGCTGCAGGACGATTTATTTTCCGTTTTCGTGCATTTTTTTCCGAAATTTACAGAAACAAGTTTCTGTATAGTAGTGTTGGGTAAACCGGTTGCCAAATACCGTGCATTGTTAAAATACTGGTATTGTTTCAACAGAAAAAAAGGCCCTAAAATTATAACAATAGTTCATTTAGTCCTTGTATTGTAGGACTCAAAGCAGTGCAACAATAAAAATGGTGAAATTAAAAACAATGCACAAAAGTGGAGCCAAATTTGCACTGATTCTACACCAGCATTTGTTATTTGCATTTCTACTTGGATAGCATGTTAACTACAAATTTTAGAAGATGGTTTTTTTCTTTTATCAAATATGGTCATGAAACATGAAATTTGATTATTTAAAAATTGGGTGTTGGCACTGCAGCGGCATAATACAGTTAAACCTCGTTTTAACAAAAAAAAAATTGTTTGGTTTACGGGCAAGGTTGCAAATTGAACCACCAGGCATTTTATTTTATTTTTTTAGTTTATTTAACTGACCACATTTCTTTGACATGTACCTAGAGTATGTAGTCAGCCTAAAAAAATGTTATATTGCTAATATGTTATTTATGTCATCTAGTTTTCAAAGTATTTTAGTTTTTGTTAAATAACTTCTTAGTGGTATGAGCTAGACGTCGTTTGAAATTGGCACCATTGGAAAGCTCGTTTCGAGGCGGTTAAAATGGTGTACTGGAATGTCAAAAACGGTCTATATTTAGCGAAAATGTGATTTTTAGCGGGTGAACCAAGATTCAGATAAAAAGTCTTGACCCGCGATTATTCAAAGCACCCTCACGCGCCTGTAACCAACAATAAGCCTGTTATAACAATGCTAATTTAGAGGCTCTTCCACCAATGATGTATGCAAAAGTGATTTTTATAACAATAAACCTGATATAACAGTGTATTTCCAAAGACCCTAGGATATCGTTATGATGAGGTTTCACTACCAGATACGGCCTCATTTATAAGTACCCGGGTACTAACTTTGGTAACGTCACCGGCTGAAAAATTTCTGGTACCGCCCAACACTACTGGATAGCAATGTGAACGATTTGTGATTCATAAATCATTGTAATTTTAAGCCCTAGAAATAACTTCATGCAGGCCTTACTGGCACGTTGACAGCTCGGTCATGGAAGGGCTAATTAGACACTACCAATATCTAGGTAAATCTAACACTCCACATAATAATTTGATTTTTGTGAGGCCCTACCAATGCCGGAGTCTTAATATTTTCCACTGGCAGCTCATTCCAAATATTTTCAAAAAGTACTTTCTGCAGTCACGTGAAAAGTTTGCATGTCTGTTCTAGAAATGGTGTTATGCAATAGGTTTAGAACATAAACACCAGTGATATTAATATAAACAATGCTATAAGCTGGATGTAAGAAAATTATGGCATCGTAGTTTTTAAAAACCCAAATGTGCTCAACTATATACATTTTTCTTTAAAACCGAAACGTGGCTATTTGTAAATAGTTGAGGGCATGCCTTACATTTTTAGTGAGGTCTCGTAAATTTGTGCTGGTACAGTGTCTTCTCAGATAAAGAAAAAAAAAAAGCATATAAACGATTGACATGTTTAGAATGCCAGATGTGCTGTCAATTACTTTCAAAGTAGCGATGTTTTGGTTTTAAGAACAAAACCATTACCAAACAAAAGCTAAGTCGTTTAAACCGAAATGTTGCTACTTCGTAAATAATTGACAGCCCATTTGGCTTTTTAACAATTTCAATCTTCATGTGCTGTTACCAGGGGTATATGGTACTATCGAATTTCGATACACTGAAATTTAAAACTGGGTATCGGAAAGTTTCAACGTTTTTGTAGCATCGTTATTGGCGAAAAGATCTAAACGTTAGACCTACCTTTAATCATTATGAAGTTATAAGACTTGAATATTCAGTTTTCCTGTAAGTACTTCATCGGTTACCATCACTTTAAAAACGTCAACATGCTTTCTTTGGCATGTAGAAACCATTATATATGACGCACAATACACTAAATTCCAAGAAGAAAAATTCAATCTTGGCGAATGTTTGCGTTTTCCAACTCCAGGAACTATCGAAGATAGAATTTGTTTTCTTGGATTTTTTGGATTGTGCGTCGTATATAATCGGTTGTTCCTTAATTCTCAAAGTATTGGTATCGAGTTGAACAACTGGTATCGCACACCCCTGTTACTTACAAAAATTTGCGAGGCCTCATTTAAAAGTAGTGTGTAAAACATGTTACATATTTCGTCCTTGTTTCACCGATTTGCAAGATGGCTCTTTACGCTTTCACACTTTTTGAAGTCTTTCAGTGCCTTCCAAAACTCCCAATCCAATTCCGCACAGCACAACTACAGCGTTTTGCAGGTGTCGGCTCAACGCTTGAAGTCATATGTGTGACATTTTGGAATACTTTTGGCAGTCAATCGTAACCGTGATGCAATGCAGCCCCGTGTTGAATACCTTGCACGCAGTCTTTAAAATCAACACCTGCTGGCTCTTGATTCTACTCCACAAATCCATCAGTCACGTACAAAAAGTGATGTCACTTTCTCTCAGCAGACACTCGAATTTCACACCCGGGGGGGGGGATTGAGGCTTAAAGGCGCGTCGAATTTCAGAAGGTATGATTGTCAACTGAACTCTTGATTCCCCATCGATGTAGCAAAGTCAAAACTTATAGGTGAAAATTATGTTGCTTTATTGAAGCAGGTGTTTTACATTACATAATTCATAAGCAACACAACAAAAACATGTTTGGTTTAAAAACGGGTTGAGATTACGAAGGTTGATAATGGGAAACACAAAATGCATCGTTGGGAGGTGGTTTCAGCTGTCTGGTAATTAAGCTTTTCTTTGGAACAAACTTCAAAACATTTCGTTTGTTCACAAATTGTGCATTTTTTTACTAACATATTTAAGTTCCATTCCATGATGGCCTCAAACAAAAAAACTTTTGGACTCTCCCTTCACAAGCATGAAAAAAAACTTAATCCCATTGTGCAGAGCGAGCTTTATTGGAAGATCGACGTGGACCCCGAGCAAGGCAAAGCCAGGAGTTTCCATCACCATACAAGAAAAAGGATAAGACTTGCACCACCAATAGTCTGAAATCCACTTATATTTTCGAGGATTATATCCTTTCCCTCTTCAGAATATCTATCTTGTTTTGCAGTCCATACTGTGAAATCAACAACTTGAACAATTACCGAAATAAAAACAGGGTTCGTACACGGCCTTGAATTCCTTGAAAAGCCTCAAATTTCGAAACCAAAAATTCAAGGCTTGAAAGGCCTTAAAAGATTGGCATTTTTTTTTGTTGGCACTTAACAAAAAAATGGCCTTGAATTTTGTTCCGTACTATGTTTGATGAAATATCAATTTATGCTTAAATTTTTTTATCTTCTATTAACGATATGACGTGCCTTCGTTCGTATTCACATGTAAGTGCGGTATTGGAAAGGCAACTTGTCCCGCGATGGGGCAAAATAAATAACTGTTAAATGGGTGTTTATTGAGTTATAATAGAGTATAGACTAGCAAAAAGATTGAATTTTTTAAAGTAATTTTTAACAATTTGGTTGCCAGAATGGCCTTGAAAAGGGTTTCGTCTCTGCTGTACGAACCCTTTGCGCGGCACTGTTTATTCACAAACAAACCATCCCTGGCCATAATTTCCCGGTGTTCAGTACAAGGACTGACATAGTCTGCTTGACAAAATTGTTAAAAACTGCAACAAACTTTTTTATGTGCAATTTGTTGTTTTAATGTGAACAAATGCACCCACTTTTTTGGTAGCAGGATTAACAGCACACAGGCTTCCAAAAAACACGAAAAAAGTTCTGAAACGAACAACAAAACCATCACGAGAATTAAATGGACATCATATGACGTTTGTGGCCTCCCAGAGACATTTATTGAGGACGTCATATGACGTTCGTGGGCCACAAAGGGTTAAAAACGTCCGCACACTTTCACAACGTAAGACAAACCCTTTGTCTTGTAAATGTTCGACCCGATACAGGTGTTTCATCTGGCTTCAAGGATTATTGGGACTTACTCCAACGAATTCAAATTTGGCCACCCTCGTAGCATCCAGTACTTATCGCGCAAACAGCCCTATAAGTGCTGGAGGCTAAATTTGAATTCGTTGGTAACAAAAACGAAGATGTAGGAAGTCCCAATAATCCTTGAAGTCTGATGAAATGCTGCTTGGGCTTGAAAATTTGCAGACAAAGCGTTTGTTGTGAAAGTGTGCGTAGTTTTTATTTTGGAAATTGTTCAAATCTACCTTGTTGAAACTTAAGTTACATGATGCTTTGCCGGTTTTGAATTTCTCCCTAGCGCTGTTAGACCACTGATCTTTTTCCTTACTAGAAAGGGGCTCGCGTTAAGTATATTTTGAATTTCTGAATTAATAACGTGATTGATGACTGTACGACGGTCCAAAAGTTATCATCAGGGGTGCTTGTTGTAGCGAGAATCTTTTTAATACCCAAGGACTACAGCTACAGGGCTCTAAATGAGATTTTTGCGTACTGTTAGAATCGAACAAATTTTTGCTTGAATCACTTGTGTGTAGATTTGTCACATGGTACGGAGTCAACAACTTTTAAAACCGTGTTAATTTCTAGTAGAGGTAGATAGTATTGCCGTAAGGTGATTCAGAATTTACGCGAGGCTGTGGCAAAGTGTTTTTTTTTTGGGGGGGGTCTGAGAAGTTGAAAAGTTTTACTTTGTGCCGGATAACGGTGGCTCAGAACCTGTTTATTTAGAGGGGCGGAGGTAAGTGGCTGAAGAATGGGAAAGGACATAATCCCCAAAAATTTAAGTTGGACTTCACTCTTAAGAAACGCAAGTGTTACCCTTTTTCTTCTACAATGTCTATTTTTCACCACTGTATTCTGAGTACCAATTTTCAAAATTGCATCCACACGAACACAATTCGAGACTATCCTTAGCAGCTACTTAGTCCCATACGTTGGTCTGAAAAAAAGGGCGCGGCCGCCCGGCATTTGACTTAAGAAAAAC
Source organism: Lithobius niger (assembly GCA_023313725.1). NCBI lineage: Eukaryota > Metazoa > Arthropoda > Chilopoda > Lithobiomorpha > Lithobiidae > Lithobius > Lithobius niger. The sequence continues at coordinate 9,878 of JAHWFP010237697.1, forward strand.
AATGATCTGGACTGAACGAGGCATAAGGCTGCTAAAATTTAATTAAGTGGTTCTCGGGAATAGTATACAAACAATTAATGCAAGCGACTTCTTATTTGCAATTTTTCAGATGCGAACGATTGCTTTAGGCCCAATCACTTGTCATAGTAAGAGTATTATAGGCTACAATAGTTGGAGATTTCCAAATACAGATATGTCCACGGAGGGGAGCAGCCAACAAAGACAAATTAAGGTTTAAAAATGTTGCAATCGATACCAATTGAACTTTCAATAACACTTCTGCAAAAAAGCTTTTTCACACTTGTCACATTCAAAAGTTTTCTTTCCACTGTGTATGCTCTGTTAAAGTATACTGCTCCAAAGCCTTTCTGCACTCCACACATTCATACGGTTTCTTCCAGCTACAGTTAAGTCCCGGCTATAACGAGATCACTAAAAAAGGAATCCAGTTTTAAACGAACGAACTAAAAATTCCCGTTAACTGGCAATATACAAATCAGTTACTGTACTCTGATATAATGATATCCTGCCTAAAAAGAAGCTATTTTGCGTTCCCAACAGTGTATTTCTATAGTAATTGTAACAAATTTCAGATTCACCTATCGGGTTCGGACGAAATTCTCTGCCGAAAATAACCAATGGGAGTGCCGGCAACAGATTCGCTCGTTCCCGCATAAACTTCAAAAAGCGATCTTTTTCCGTGCTCCCCTACGTGGAATGAGCTTGTTTGAGCGCTCCACCCACTTCCGTGCACGAGGGAGGGAAAGGCAAGCACGAATGGCTCTTCCATTCACAAAAAATTCCAGCAAAAAAAGTCGGAAAAACTTGCTGCGTTAACGTTCGAGTCCAAAGTGGCGATCGCTATCTTTATCTCTACGTGGACAACAGAAGGCTAAGGTAGAGGCAGTAGGACTGTGCGAAAATCGAAACTTTCGATTCGATTTCGATTTTATTATGCTGTCGAAATCGAATCGAATCCGTCAGAATCAAAATCGAAAAATTCGATTAACGAGATTCCCACCGATTAACGAGATGAATTATTTTCAATTTTATGAAAAATTTTAAGTAAATACACTGAATAAAGTTTAACAAAAACATTTGAATAAAGTAAAGCATTATCTTTAGTAAAAAATGTGTATTGACTTCGTTTTATATGGCAACTGTTCATGGTACTATATTAATCATTGCTAAAATAGTGTAGTCATTGCCTTACAATATGCCAGTGTAAGTTTAGCAATCAACTAAGAGGCAATAATTTGCCAAACTTGCACAATATATGAAGTTAATTTGACTAAATAAAATCTAACGATGGTGCTACTCAAAAGGGGGAGTGTGTTAAAACCAAAATGTAGTTTTGCGCATTAAATGAAGACATAATTCAAAGTTCAATGTATTGGAGTAACATTAGTTTATAGGAGTGTAATTACTTAAAATTAATATCTTTTTCAAAGGCTAGCCCTTATTGATAAAAATTGAAAGAAAAAAAAAGTTTAAAATCGAAAAAGAAAATAAATGAATTTCGAAATCGAATAATAATCGAAATCGAGATGTTCTTCCCCAAAATCGATCGAAATCGAATTGAACCTAAAATATTAAAACCGCACACCCCTAAGCGGCAGACAAAGGAATTCCCCCGTAGTTCGCTCATTACAATTTTAAAAGATCGTCAAAAGATTTGCAGATGTTCTTGCCAGAAATGTGCCAGTGACAGGACTGATTCTTGGATAAAAGATTTAAAAAAAAAAAAGGCAAATTATTTTGTTTTTTTGTGTGGCCACGAAGGATTACAGGCAAGTGAAGGATGGATCAGCTGATTCAAAGAACGACACGGAATTGTGTGTCGCTTAGACTCTGGAGAAGTGCTGGGCAGGCCTAGGACAAAACTACAGATGATTTGTGACTAATTCAACATATGTTGCATTTTACATTTATATTTCTTTATTTCGTCTTGCAGTGAACAGTCCCCCCCCCATTTTTTTTTTAATTTCACTTATGACAAAATTTTTATAACAAATTTTTTCGTTACAACCAAATATAAAGAAATCCGGATATAACGAACATTTTGGAAGGTTCCCGTTCATTTCTATATAACAGGGATTTACTGTCTGTACAAGTGCGTACATCCTTGATGCTTGCAAGCAAAAGCATGTCCACAGTCAATACATTTAAATGGCTTCTAACCACTGTGTATGATTGCATGCAGTGATAAACCACTCTTCTTGTCAAATGCATATCTACAATCGTCACATTCAAACCTTTACTTTCAATTGTCTATAAGTGAACACGCTGTTAAAGCTTGGACTAACTACTCCCTCTTTGAGTCACGTACGGCTGCCTGTAAGCCTGGTTGTGTTCCAACCGTCTGCAGCTGCGATCGCAGCGCCATTTCGAAATCCGTTGGTGGTGTGTCACCTTAGACCACCTTGCTCGTGTCACGCAAGTGACGAAAGGAAAACTGCGGAAAGCCTTCGGAAATAGTTTCGATCTCCCACGACACAAGGTCGCACTGCCAGTCTCCTAACAGTATTGGCCGCACAGGCTGTGTATGGCGGCTATGGTAGGTGACTCGTCCATCTCGAAGAGAGTAGTTAGTCCAAGGTTAAAGTAAGCTGTGTCCACATTGAACCGGTTTTTTCCACTGTGTAGAAGTGCGTGCATCCTTAAATAACGCTTGTGAGCAAAAGCCTGTGCACACTCGACACATTTAAATAGCTTCTAACCACAGCGTATAATTGCATGCAGCAATAAACCACTCTTCTTGTCAAATGCCGTTCTACGATCATCACATTGAAACATTTTCTTTCCATTGTCTACAAGTTCACACGCTGTTAAAGTATGCTGTGCCCACATTCAAACGGTTTCTTCCGACTGTGTACAAGTGCGTGCATCCTTAAATAATGCTTGTGAGCAAAAGCCTCCACACTCGACACATGTAAATGGCTTCTAAGCACTGTGTATAATAGCATGCAGCGATCAACCACTCTTCTTGTCAAGTGCCTTTCCACACATAACACATTTTAATTAATTCTTTCCGTTGCATATAACAGCATGTCACCTTAAATAAAACTTGTTCACAAAAGCCTTTCCAGACTCGCAATATTCAATCGGTTTCTTTCTTAACATGAGCAAGTACATGCTTCATAAAATTCCGACTTGTGTGCAAACGCCTTCCCACACTCACCTTTGATTTCTGTTCACAAGTAGAAGGCATTCTAAAAAAACCATTTCCCAGTTCTGCAGCAGCAATGACAGGCATTCGTGATTTTCAGTCTTTGCAACTTCAGTGATGCTGATGTAGCATATTGTGCAACATACGAAACCCATCTCCACAGTAGTTACGTCCATATCCTGAAAAATCTCCTACATCATAGCGGTTCGTTTACTTGATATAAAGCAAACTTAGTCACAATTCTCTTCCTGAGAAAATTTCAAGCTTACCTGGAGCAATGATGCAAATGGTGATCGCGCGAATGGAACTCAAGCTGGAATGGTCAGCGGCTCCAGGAAAAGTTTGATTAAAACGTTGACGCGATCGGAAATTTTTTTTTTACCCAGGCTTAAATAAACGTAACACGCGCTAAGGAAAAAAACCACGTGGGTGTTCCCGAGAATCACTGTATTTATATTTAGTGGCCTAAGTTCCAGGACTCGTACAATCAATGTCCTTGGTGCTCTCTAGATTAGTTCTCTCTTCTTCATTTTTCTAGTTGTAGTAAGAAAATATTGCCCCGTGAAAAGTCACAATTTCCTGCAATAACTATAAAAAATAGTCAATTAACTACGCAAGGCCACTTAAAATTAAACTTTTGGTTTACAGATGCATTCAGGTGATTTAAAGTTCAAAAGTTTATGTTGATTTTGACTGCATCACTCAAATTCATATCTGAACTAAGCTCAATTTTGATGGTTCAATATATAATTTTAACCATAATTTTAACTATCTTGAAAAAGAGATTTTCACTAGAGTAAATTTGAAGTCTTTAGCTCAAACCAGTTAGAAGTTATTTGCAAAAAAGTGTAAACAGTACTATACCGGCCCGATTGTAAGGTGACTCGAATATAAGGTGAACTGCCGTTTTGGGCACATAAATTCAACAAAAATAAACGGGCACGATTATAAGGCAGATGATTTTCACCCAACATTCTGCCAGTGCCTGTATTATCTAAATACTATGTACTTGATACCATAGCAATGTTGATACAATGCTGATTAATAATCATATTTTTCATCATATATGTCTTTTTTATAATTGTGGACTCCCATCATAATTTTTAAGGTCCACGTTTGGTTATATTTTGTCTTTTTTGCTACGTAATTCAAAAACTATCCGAGCTACGGACTTCTCATTAGCACCAATGGATAGCGCTCGAAAAACCATACGAATGATCTATTCAAACTTCAAAATCGGTGAAAATTTGGGCGAGTTATGGATTTGGATGCAAATATAAGGCAAAGATGCAGTTTTAATGAAACAAATTCGAAAAAAAATATCGTCTTACATTTGGCCTACATTTTTAAGGATAACTTTGTAGAATGCAGCAGTCCCCGAAACATTTATTTTAATTTATGTTTAGCAAAATACGCCAATTCATTTTTTAGGCCAAGTACTAAGGCTACACCAATAGTACTTCTATCGACTCGATGTTATATGTTAGGGGTGTGCAAGTAGAATAATTTTAATTCAAGTCGAATTTTTAACAAAAGAGTCGAGTATTGAGCCGAGTTCTAGTATCTGGTGAATATTTTTTGCCTGCAAGTTTCTCTTTTAATTTGTTACGATAATAAGAACAAAGATGTTGCTCAATTAACTATAAACTATGTTGGTCGTGGTTTTCCAGTTTTAAGGGTATAACTTGACATGTGGTTCGAGTTGTTGACTTTCAATCAGCACCACCAGAAAGCTCTCGTCAAGATGATGAATTTGGTATATTGGAATGTCGAAATCGGTAAAAAGTTAACAAAAGTCATTCATTTTCACCGGATTCGAGTTTTCGAGTATGGACGCGAGCAGCGAGCCGAGAACAAGTTGCATACTCGGCTCGAATTTTTCGAGTATCACACATCCCCATCATATACCGTACTGGCCCGATTATAAGACGGTATTTTTTTTTTTCCGAATTTGTACCATTAAAACTGCATCTTCGTCTTATATTCACGTCCAACTCCATAACTCGGCCTAATTTTGACCAATTTTGAAGTTTGTATACACCACTCGAGTTGTTTTTTCGAGAGCTATCCACTGATGTTATGGTGAAGTCAGTAGCTTAAATAGTTTTTGAATTATTTAGCAAAAACTTAAATATCACCAAAATTGGGCTTAAAATTGTTACGGAGTCCACAATAAAAACAAATAAACCCTATAATGGCAACAATTACGATTCTGAATCGGCATTCGCTGAACTATTCTATATTATCAACAATATTGGTAATAGAGGCACTGGCAGAATCTTTGTGAAAGCAGTCTGCCTTATAACTGAGCCCGTTTATTTTTGTTGAATTTATGAGTCCAAAAGGGCAATTCACCTTATATTCGAGCCGCCTTACAATCGGGCCAGTACGTATGTATGTCATACAGATGCCGATATGATCTCGTTCAGGATGAGGATGCATGTTGCGCATCCAATTTAGGATTCATGGCATTGTGCAGGCAGGGCACAAAAAAGTTCTCGATCAGCAGTGTAAAGTATAGTACCAGTAAAAGACTCGCCAAGAAATACCGTTTCCGAGCCGACACAGAAGCAATGATGCATTTAACGACGCATTTTAAGTGGTATTGTGTCCGTATTGGTACAGCCTTAATGGCAGCTTAAGCTTTTCAAGCTTTCAGCTTCTTTGAAATGAAAATTAAAAAAAATAAATAAATGCTTATTTTCCTGATGCTTAAATTTCTAACCCCACCGGTAATCAATTTTATTTACTTGGCTTTGTCCCTCTTTTAGAGACAAGTAAAATAGCAAACGATTCTGTTTTATTTACGTGCACATAACTAGCTTAATTACCATACACAGCTTTAGAGAGGGCAGGGGTCGACAGTATGAGCAAACATCCAGGTTTGGTTGTAAAGCCCCGTCGCCAGCAGGGGTGAAGAGAGGTGGCGCCATGGCTTCAGTTGGCAGCGCATAAAACCTCCAAAGCAGTGGTGAAGAGAACAGGAAATGTATAATTTTATAAAGTTATCCACACACTGTTTTTTTAAACTTTAGTTGCCATGACAATCTCGCAGAGATCTTTAAATTGGTTGATAAGAGATCGAAGCAAAATATAGCTATATCAAATACCATCCGCCAAACTGTACAGGCTCGTTACGAACAGTACGAAATTCAAAAATTATTTTAAAAAAATCTTTCAAAAATACTGTGCTCGCCTGTCGTTGTATTAAGTTTCCTTTTTTTCCGATTGTCGTTCAATTTGCAATCAGACAACACAAAATGACAACATACAGGGAGACGCACTGAATACAATGTGGTGGTGTCGTCATCATTCCCTCTTTAGAGAGCATAGCAAAAATTACTGAAGACTTGACGTCGATTGTACCAACATATGTTGATTGATGATAAATATGACGATGTGTTTGTCTTAAAAACTATGATGTGTCATGCTTTTACGATCAGTTCACGTGTTGCATACATGCACATCTAAGCTGCCTACGTACGTCGATGTGTCGCAACACAAAACACACCTTCTGTCCACTCCAGCCTACGACGCATTTCTTCAGAGTTGTTCAAGCTGATTGCGAATATCGTGGTATTCCTGCAAAGAATTGGTAAATCTTATAATTGGCAACTTAACTACCTTTTTGCTGGACTAGTTAAAGTGAAATCCATTAAGTAAAAGTATTGTTTGGAAACATTGCGATTCGTTGACGGTAAGTCAAAATACCGATCACTTCATTTTTGAAGAAAACTAATCAATTATTAAGGGCAAGAGTGAAATAAGTTGAATGTGGCGAGAGTTTTGGTCACTGAGCAATCAACCCACGCGTTACATTCACTGGCAGTAGTGTAGTTCTGCTTCCCTAGATGGTAGCCAGTGTTGGCACGTTCTGGTTGGATGGGAGAGAGCTTAGTGATAACCAATCACTGCTCTCACTTAGTACGCTTCAAACTTGCGCTTGTTTTTTGGTTTGTGTTTAAAAATATTTAGGACAAAGCATTACCTGCAAAACCTGGTAAATACAAGTTAAATGGGAAGATTTCTTATTATTTATTACATGCTGCGTTCAAAAGTTTGGTTAATACGGCTAACTGCTCTTTAACAGTACAGTATTTGTTAGTTACAATATGTGTGTTTGCAACCAAAACAATTTAAAGTAACAGAATAGCAAGTAGTCGCTATTCTGTAAAATATAATTAATTTGAGTTTTAAGAAACAGTTGAATTGTTCATTGTACCCTTTCATGACACTGTTTTGTTTTTAATTCTTTTTAAAGTTTTTTTTTCCTTTTTAAGTAGCATACTGGAGTTTGTTTTGTAAATGCCAGAAGAGATGCTTTTGAATTACGAAATTAAAGAGCCTGCTTTGTAGATTATCTAAACTCAGAGAAGCAAAGATTTGTTTTATGACCTTATCTATTACCAACAAAACATCAAATGTGCCTTAAAAAAAAGGGGTTTATATGATTAAAGTGTTACTTGTTAAAATGTACACGGATAAAAATTGATGATTTTTTAATTGAAATGTAATCAAATGAGAAAATTGCATCTACAATTGAGAAAATTGCATCTGTTTAAGTGCTGTTGTTTTACATAATTGGTAAAGCACAACCGTACTTAAACAGATGCAATTTTCTCAATTGTACATTTGTTTATTTCAATTAAAAATCATCAATTTTTATCCGTGTACATTTTAACAAGTGAAACTTCAATCGTATAACCCCCTTTTTTTACGGCACACTTGACGTTTTTGTTAGTAATCCCTGCCACCTTTTTTACGGGTATGGCGTAGCGCTACAAAGGTTTACGTACGCATTGTTGCTGGCCACTTTGAAACAATTCATCTCAGCTGTGAAAGCCAGCATCTACGAAATAAATGTGCCACTCTATCGTTTCTAGCTGCCAATCTAAATGCGTTAAGCTGAAATACGGATTCTTTCATTTTACCCTTCAACAATCAACTTTTTAGCAAAGACATAACACGTGCACGAAGAATGAATCTGGAGTTTGCTGAGTGGAAAAGTTGCCTAATTATAACAATGGTTAAAACAATGTAACTCCGGAATGGCTCCACCAATTAAAAAAAAATGGGCTCTGTGAAGATGAAGCCTAAGGTAGTTTCTGGCTTAAATCATGTTTCAGATTTTAGGTAGGTGCAGTAGTTTTTTCTGAAACCTTGTCACACAAGAACAACAACAAAAACAAGAAGTGAACAGTTTTCAAATTTACGTGTGGCTCCCTACGTTTACTCTTGCACGGAATTTTATATAAGTTGGCATAAACATACCTATCTACTATCTGGCCAAGTTTGGTTGAAATATATTGAATAGGAGCAGAGAAATTAATAGTTTTAGTTTTGCTGACAGAGGACTTCAATCATATACAGGGTGGGGCAGAAAGGACGGAATACCCTTGGCAATCAAAGATGGTTAATGTTAGGATAATGAAGCTTTGCGTGGTATGTAGGCGAACGGGGAGCCAACCAACCATGAATGAATCGATCACTGACCTTGATGCATATTTTCAAGGTCATCGTGAAGCTAACTTTTTAACTATGCTTCGTAGAACCCCAGTGTAAATTAGAAACTTGTAGACAGTGTCAAGGCATGGCCAAAGCAAAAAATAGAACGAAATTCGGTACGTTAGTTTAGGAGTTACGGGCATTACAAGAATCATTCTGTTGTGCTGGCCGAGTGGCTTTCCTGCCAAACAGTTCTGTCAGGCTCTTTCGTACACCATGTATCGTATTAGTAGGTAATGGTATTGGCAGCATACGCAAATTGGCGTAATACATTAACCATGACCAGTTCTGAAACAAAATCAGAAATATTAACCTGAGGGAGACGACCATGGTGACTAAACTATGCCAACTTGCATAAGATGCTGTAGTTTGCAGCACCATTCTTTTTATACGTATAATGTAGCAGGTTGTGTTGAGGTAGTGTCGAGTCATCAGTGTGTCAGTTGCTGTTTGTTTCCAAGCATGCTTTATGTACTTTGAGGACCACTGGACTTAATTTTATACTCACTGTTTGGCAGGAAAGCCACTCAGTCAGCACAACAAAATGATGCTTGCAATTTTCGTAACTCCTAAACTAGCGTATCGAATTTCGTTGTTTTTTTGCAATGGCCATGCCTTGCCAATGTCTACAAGTTTCTAATTTAAACTGGAGTTCTACGAAGCATAGTTAAAAAGTTAGCATCACGATGACCTTGAAAATATGCGTCAAGGTCAGTGATCGATTCATGGTTACTTGGTCCCCGTTCGCCTACATACCATGCAAAGTTTCATTATCCTAACATTAACCATCTTTGATTGCCAAGAGTGTTCCGTCCTTTCTCCCCACCCTGTATATATACGCCTATCGCCATGTATGATTTTTTAGTTGTTTCGCAAAGCGAGAAAGAACTACTGGAATACCGCCCAAAATTGGGACTATTTTTCTCCTACTGTTCCTCTGACAATATACCGCCGCACATTTAGGAACCATTTAACTTTTTTCTCTCTAAATTCTTCAACGTATTTCAATGTATGTAATATTATCACTAAGGCTGCAACTTTAGCAATTCGATAGCGATACAGTTTTAAAAATTTTACCATACCGGTATCCAAAATTTGATCCCTAATTTTTTATTAACGGTGCAGTTTGCTTCAAAAGGCCAATAATTATTAAAATAAAAATGTTAAAATAGTAACCAATAATTAAAGTTCGTGAACAAAAATATTGTACGCTCAATTTCAGAAAAAATACTATTACCAATACTCCTTGAAAATTTTCGACGGACTGGGAACATCTGTCTTCATCAGGCACTACAACAATCTTGAAAACTGCTTTCTACATCTAAGCCTACCCTCATCATTTGAACACTGCATTCCAAACACTGCGTGCAGTTTTGTTCCTAAACTTTGATTTTGCGAGATGAATTTTCGTGAGATGAGTAAAAACCATTATGGAATTTTCAACCAACAGTTAAAAGATAACTAAGGAGACACAGTGATTGCCTGAGCACAAGGCCGCAAACTGCATGACGTAATCTTGAACGGTTCCAGCATTATGGATATTTCAACGAAAGTTACCGATACCAATCCAATAGCGTATTGTAAATACGTCTATCACTTCGTTTTTATGGGCCTGGAAGTGGGACAGCAGAGCGCTTCAACAAATCGCTTCCAGCACCTTATTTGGCATTTTATGAAATATATCACTTTGTTTGGATTGACTGAATCTACTTTTACCAAATCCGGGTAGGATCTGCACAATTTAAAAAATTTGGCGAATCGAAACGAATCCTAACGAGATCAAAAATAAAATCTTTGTTGGTTGTTTCGGCTGTTTGCATTTTATTACAGACTAGATTTTCTCTCTAGCTGACTAAGTAGTAAATTGAGTAATGTTTAAAGACTTGAGTACACATTTTCGCATTTTGTTTACTGGTTTTTCCTCTATAACTTCTGAACGGTTTATGCTAGCCATTTAAAATTATCTCCATTGGAAAACTGGTGAAAAAAACGCTTCGAATGGTACATTGGAATGTCGAAATCGGCCAAAATTAGCGAAGTTAGTGAAAAATCGTCGAGAAGTAAAAAATTTTGCCGAATCCGAATCCTAAAACTCCAGTTTCAGATCCGGTTCGGATTCGGAGCCGAAATAATAATCTAGATTTTGTAGACAATTTTCGTAATTTTTTCGTCAATTCCAATCATCTTTCCAGTTCTAAGGGACTGATCATTATTTATGGCGGAGAGGAGGGGGGGAAGAAATTGAAAATGTCACCTCCAAATTTTCGAGGAGCTCTACCCTGCAAAGATCCTTAAAAAACTTGACCGGCACTCAAGGTTCAAAAATATTCTAACCCCATTCCGTAAAAAGTAGGCTTTTACTGCCCCTTTTCAGGTTAGGTGAAGACAATTTCCTCTGGTCTAATTAAAAAATAGCATTTTGCATCGACAGGTTCCCAATTGTGTGGAAAACGTACCATTAATTAAAGTATATTCTTGAAAACATTCAAAGGAGTATTCTTTAAATCACCTTTGGACCGAGATAAATGATTCATGACGGTAGACTAACAATTGATGTAAGGAATGCATACTCGCCCTACTAAGGCAGTTTGAGACAATATGGCCACAGCCATGTCCAGGGCCGTAGGAAGCGGTATGGCTGGTGCGGCATTTGCTGTACCACTTTTCGGCACACAGTTTTAAAATACCACATATCCAAACCACACTCACTGTGAATTTATGAAATTACAGCCACAAGCCTAATCACAACAAAAAAACATAAAAAACCAGGAGCTTTCGCCCAGTCTTACTAGGAATTCTTAACTGCTACCACATTCAAACTTGGCTCCTCCCACTGTTGCTAAGCAACAACAAACCATGCAGAGCAGCCTCCCCAGCAGCCAAGCACCTCTGTGTGAGGTGCTTGGCTGCTGGGGAGCTGCTTGGCTGCTGTGGAGCTGCTCTGCATGGTTTGCATGGTCAGCAGCCAACCGATTCCAACTTTCGCAAAAGTAAGTTTTGTGACTCGGTAATATCAGAAGGAAACAGTATAGGAAACATCGCCTACATACATAAGGCAATTTAAAAAAAGAAAGTTGTTTCTCGGACGAAAAAAAATTTTCCATGCGGGCGGGCGGTTTTTTTTTTTTTAGCCACACCATCAACAATAATTGCTGTTGTTAAGAGTAATAATGTATAGTAGTAATAATAAGCGTAATAATGATATACTCTGATCCCTATTGTTGGTGTGGTGCTCGTGATGGTTTTTTTTGTCTGGTGTCTCGTAATCGTATTTCGTTGCAAGCACTGTGGTAAATAGCAAGGAAAATGAAAAAAAAAAAGGTCCGTGTGGCGGCTTTTAGGCGGTGCGGCGATGCCTGAGAAACAACTTTTTTTGTTTAAATGGCCTAATGGGAGGCTTCGTAACTGTGAACCGGTGGCGGATCTGCAAAGGGGGCGACGGACGAAATACTTATTACATGCTGCTACAAAAGGGTAAGGTCCTTTATTGATGACTTCACATAAATAAAGAATAAATCACAAGGTAAAAGGTAAACGAAGCAAGCAGTCTGCATTAAAGACTGGCCTTAATTGTTAGAACATAGATACACTAATCTTGAGAAAGAAATAAAAGGCAACTGCACCGACTGAGACTCAAAGCACAAGAATTCCCACCGACCTCCCGTAATTTGCATACACGTAAAGCTTACCGACATATGAACATGGAAGTTTGCCCCTCCCCATCCAAATCTTGCACTTAATATACCAAACAGTAGCCTCGTGGCCGAAACTAAGAAGTCACATCAGGCGGGAAAATACACCCCAGTTGATGGGGCGAAATGCAAAAAAATGAAAAATATTCCTGAAAAGTTCTCCACCCCAACCCCCACCATAAATTCCCAGATACACCCCTGCTATGATCCACATATTAACTAAAAAAAAAAACTTTCAAATTATGTCCGCCACACAATGCACTGCAGTACCAGAAATTGCTTCAGCTTCCGGAGCCCCAGACCTCGCTAAGGGAGCTTTACAATACTCCCCCAGACCCCACCTCGCTGATTTTGTTGGACCGTATCACAGGGGTGTGCGATACTATCGAATTTCGAAACTTTTTCCGATACTGTCTTGGTATCTGTAGTGGTATCGAAAATTCAAAACTTGGTATCGATTTTCGGTAGTATCGAAGGTATCGAAAAAATATCGTTGGTTTAAAAAATATTGCAGTATTAAGAGAATACCGAAGAGGTTTGGGCACAGAAAACTAATTTCAAGAGTTCAGATCGTTGTAGATTTGTCACATATAGGCCTAACGTTTAGTAGCAGCAGCTAGGATTATTAGCAGTAGCAGTTTCACACGTTTTTAATGGGCCACCAAATAAATCATAAAATCACAAGAAGAACGGTGATTACTGGACAAGAATACGTTACAGTTATGCTGGCTGTTTATGAAAGCTAAGACTTTATTATTACAACGTTGCTGGTCTTTGTTGTTCACCAGTGTTTTACAGCAACTTAGAATGTAAGCATCCATCTTGAAATTGAAGAGTGCGATGCATGATGGGTATTTTCCGTAAAAATAAAAGTAACTAATTTGTTTTAAACTTAAATTGAAATTTTATTTAATTAAACTGAATATTTTGTGTTAATACGTTATAAATTTTAATATTTTATTTATATACATACATTTTTTTTTTAATTCCGAAAAGCAAAGATCTTCAGACATTTTAGCATCACTAAGCATTAGGCATACATCCTGGCAGCAACAATCCTATGCAACGATCTTACTTTAAACTTAAATTGATTTTTTTTTTATTAAACTCTATATGTTTGTGTTATTAAATTACAAATATTAAATTCAAATATATTTTCATACATAAACTTAATATGATTTTATAAAATGTATACTTAAAAAATATTCTATTAGTGAAGAAAACCAGAAAGCCAATCAAAGTAAACAAGCACACAAGTAAAAAAAAAAAAAAACCCATTTCATTCTTTTTTTCTTAATTACATATAATATATAATTTGTTCTGCATTGCTTTATTTGTAATATCAAATACATAAAATTGTAAGTAAATTCCATGTAGCCTAGTCCGAGTTTATTTTTAAATTTCTATGCTGAACAGTTGTCTGTACTACACTAATTACCTTTAAGAATTTTTTTTATTAATACTAAAAGGCCTTTCTGCAAACTTTTAAGGTTAATTTTTTAACGTAACAAAGAAGTTCAGCTTAACGTTATTGTCATCTGAAATATTTTTGTCTGAACGGTAATTGTAATGAAGGAATAAAGGACGCTACAGATGAAGTCATTTGAATTTGTTTATTCCGACTGCTTTTTTTAATAAAGGTATCAGTATCGAGAAAAGTATCGGTATCGAAAAAGTATTGCGATACTGTCACTCAGATGAATAAAGTATCGGTATCAATATCGAATTGAAAAACCTGGTATCGTACACCCCTGCCGTATCACTTTTAATTTGCTTCCTACGGCCCTGTGCAAGTCCTACTCCTTCACAACATCAACACGTACAACATGGAAAATACCACATGGGCCATGCTGCAAAAGCATTTTTAGAATGTGGCACCATTCACCAGAAGGCACATGATTTGGGGAGAGGGGGGGGGGGGGCGCCCCCATTTTTTAAATGTTGACTGCTGGAAGTGCCACTTTTCATGCGTAGAATTGTATTTTTGCTCTAGTTCTGCCAAAGTTTTCTTTAACCCCTTCTTCTTAACAAAGACTACACAATTCCTTCCCCTCCCCCTCCCCTGCTTGAGAGAGTTTGATTAATTCATGGGCCCCCCCCCCCTCCCTGGTATAAATAATAAATAATGGATGGTTCCTTAACTTAAGAGCACTAAGACTCGTGAGGTATATTATACAATTTGTTGATAGTTACTGCATCCACTGGACTGAACTCATGACATCAGAATAGGCTACCCTGAACACGTCACATGGTTAGGAATATACCTGACGTTGCTTGATTATGGTCCCCGACTCGGTGAATGTGTACCTGGTTAGTAAGCTAGTCATTTTTACGTTTTATCAAAACAAAAAAGTTGAAAGTTTATTACAGAACTTATTGTTTTCTCATACTAACCCAAAACTATAAAAAAAAAAATCGAGGTAATGCGCAAGAGCTACTGGCACACCTTTGGTGTTCTTGTTTTAATTTGTGTTTCCAACCAACTTGCACATCACCTAAGGAGCCATCCGTTCTATTATTTTGGAATAACTCCGCTCACAGGGTGCACAAGGACCTGTGGTTGATCCTTTCTAATAATCCCTATCAATCTGCCATGGCAAGATGCAGCCACAATAACAAAACAAGAAAGCGACTTCGCCGCAATCTACTATTCGAAATTTGTGCAGCTACTTTAAAAAAAATTTACAAACATCTTGTATGAATCATGAGTTTGAAGCACTCAGGCTGTCTTTGAGTGGCACTGTCTTCATGCTGCGCCACTTGTTGGAAACAGTGGTCATACATACAAACTTCAGCAGCAGTACGCGAGACTTGCCGTACGAAGTACTTTTATTTTGCAATAGCACTGTGCATGCCTTGAACAACCTCCCGTGTCGTGTTGTCGAGGCCCCTAGCTCTAATTCTTCAAAAGAACGCTTTGACTGACTGTGGTTTCTTTTTTCCAGCAATTTAAGCTTGTTTCTGGCTGTGTAATTTATATTATTATGTTATTATTACTTAAATTTTGTTGAAAATTACCTGGTCTTTGAGGAACAGAACTGATCTGGAGATGTAGAGCTTCCTGCTGGCCGTGTCAAACCTCCACAAGTGAATGGCATTACCTACGAAGAAAATCAAATCGTTACCGTAGTCGAAGGACTCCACATAATTTTTGTTTTCAATTAATTTTCTGGAGCAAACTAATTCCCATATAGCTGAACCAGCTAAATTTTTAAGGGTCCTGATGTTTTAGACTCATTTTATTTAATAATAACTTTGAGTGGTTGCACTAACAATAACACTAAAAGTTTCAATTCAATAGGCCTAGTATTCAGAGTACTTCCTTAGTTTCGATAAACCAACACAAGTGTTATTGTTCTCTCGTCCGTCTTCTTAAGGCAGTCAGTCACTTTTTTAAGGACTAAATCAAAGTGGCGAGATCGACGGGAATTTAAATTCACCGCCCGTAGCCTCTGGTATTCGTGAGGCTGTCTGTTCTCCACCTGCTGGAAAGTTGCTGTGCAAGGCTGGGTTGTATGAGATACATGATCTGGGGTATGACGCCGGTTGCAGGTTCATTAACAGAATTTCACATTTTCAAAGTGTTGAATAGAGATTGAAAATACGGTAGCGATTCTTACTCTGAAAGTTCATCGTTTCCTGAACTTTAGAATTTTGAATAGAGATGTGTAAAGCAGGAGCAAGTGACAATATGTATGCCCTCTTCCTCACCTAACTAGTAATTTTTAGTTTTTATATTGATATTTCTCGTAATGTCCAGCCCTTCTACTCCCCCAATACAAACTGTTCAATAGTACAAGGACAGCCACAGGTTCCTCTTTTATTTTACCCCAATTTTTTTGGAGGATTGGGACAACCTTCCTCTTCACGAGGACTTATCAGGCCTGCCAAAGAAATAAGATGGTGGAGGGAGAGAAGGTGACTAGACCAAGTTAGATCCCGTTCACTATTTCTTGGGGTTTCCTAGATTGCTGCTTGTACAGAGAACTATTCATAAATTTTATCCAGACGTCTGGATAAAAGAAGGTTGGATGGTCATCAAGTCACATACAAAATTATTCTGGAGTACTGCAAATCGCCAATTAAATACGTGTGAGAGTAAACAATAAAGTTAACAGAAATCTGAGGAGGGCATTAAATATAAACATGACCCATCTGCTAACTTTGCTTTTGTCCATGTTGGGCATTTACTTCATCACGGAAAATTTG
Organism: Lithobius niger; assembly: GCA_023313725.1. Taxonomy (NCBI): domain Eukaryota; kingdom Metazoa; phylum Arthropoda; class Chilopoda; order Lithobiomorpha; family Lithobiidae; genus Lithobius; species Lithobius niger. The sequence goes on from JAHWFP010237697.1 coordinate 26,453, forward strand.
GAAATTACGTGATCATTGACAACAGGCAACCCTCTTTACAGCGACAACCGCTATGCTTAATATGACAAAAATATTTTATCAACTTCTAAATCTCGTTCTAAAAAAAAAAAAAATTATTTACAGCGATTATTAAGAAATTCCTTTTTAACGACGTCTAAAAAGGCCAATTATTACTTCCTATTGCGACTTTTCCCACCAGTGAAGGAAACAAGTTGCAGACACAAGTAAAGGAAGGGTCAACTACTAATCAAGAGGAAGGTGAAGGACCGCACCAAGGTCAAGTGAGTTCGTGGGCAGAGTAGCATTCGTTTTCTCGATGGGTACAACTAAAATGAAAGCTGAAAAAGCAACATGTTCAGCTGTAGAATTCATTAAAAGTAAGCTTTTAGCTAGTTTAATGAAGCAGTAAAACAACGATTTTAAGGGGACGGACTATTTCACGATTTTGACTTTGAGGCATTGTAAGAAGGTAGGCATTTGCTTCACTAGGACATTTAACAGGGAATTTATGGTAGTAAAATCACCGATTTTTTTTTTTTTGCACTGAACCGTGGCAAAACACTGGGATATCTCGCAACCATTCTTCACGACGTGCAGGGATGTCATGCTTTTTTTAAACTTATGAGTTTATGACATTTGTATCCCAAAAAACTGCGTACTGTTCAGGGAGCCCTCACAGTAATGTAAATATATATATAAAGCGTTATTAGTTGAAAGTAGCTGCATTAGCATGGTGTCTTCTGTTTTGTTGACAGACCCCTGGACAAAGATTAAACACAACCCTGTACGTGCAGATCCAACGTTTTGTTGGGAATAAAGTTCTAATCTTTAAAAAAGGAAATAAATGTGCTCCTAAAATATTCTTTCGCAATGTTTTACACCTTTCAGGCTTTTCTGGAGGAGGCAGTTGCCCTCCTGCTAGATATGCGACAGTGTGTAACAATTTTATACGTGATAACTCTTGGAGCGGCTCCACCGCTCCACACGTTTGGTATACACCACCATACCTGGTTTGGCCCCAACGTAGTTTCCCTTCTCATCGGCTAAGAAGAACTGATCACTTTCGAAGCTAATCTGTTCTATATTGCGTGTGTTGACCATGACATCTTCAGAGAGTGGCAAGTACATGGTGCATCCCTTTGGCTTCCAGTCTTCTGTCTGGTATACAAATGGGCTGTGGTGAATGTTGAGGAAGGTTTTGCCTAAAATTAACAAAATTATTAGTTTAAGCCTACCCAGACATTTGACCCGTAAAAAAAAACGTTAACATATTTTTTATCTTTGATTTGCATATGCTCTTAGTTTGTAGATTCATAGTTTTTCTACATTGGTTTACATTCAATAAAGCTTGACACTGGTTTAAATACCAACTAGCTAGCACTGTGTGCATTGCTCACTCTATTGGCATAGTGACCGACATCACAAGGTGTAGAATAAAAGCTTTTATCTAAAAAATTGGCGTTCGACTGTGAATCGCTATTTCTACGAGCTGTATCTCAACAAATGAAATCAAGTAACACGTCTAAAAGTTGTATCACAACAATTATCGACCATGAAATAGACAGGAAGAAACATTAGCAGTCAAGTCAACAATCGAGGTCAAAATAGTGACTCCAAACCATTCAGGCTGCAATTACCTTTTTTTCTCCTGGTGGTCAAACTCAATTATCGTAATTTCAAATTTATTAACACCTTTCACCTGTCTTTAGGGTTTCTACTGCCATACTAGGATGTAAACAAACAAATAAATAATTAAGCAGCATGATTTTAATTATGTTAAATAACAATTATTTGCCAGGGAAGTGCGTGGGTATTGCATTTCCAATTGACATTCAAAGAATGCAAAATAGTAATTACATGCATCAAAATTAGCAGGTATTGTAAATTAAATCCTATTATATGTAATGTAATGAACTTGTATGAATACGACAGCAATTAAAACAAATTTTTGTAGGCCCCAACTATGTTTGCCATTGGTAGTTATGATACAAGATACAAGGCCAAATGGTTGTGCTTTGAATGGAAGCAAGCAAATTTGTTGTCATTTTATAAATTTGGAGAACACAAATGCCACTTCTTGAAGACTCAATTCAACTGGTCTCTTAAATTTTCAAAGATACTCCTATCTTCTTCAGAATATCGTCGAAAAAATGGTGAATAAAATAAAGGTTGCTACATGTTATTTGGGAGAGCAATGTCACATTTGAATCAGTTTATCGGCCACTTGACATGACTACCAACTTTTCCCAGTAAACACCTGTAGTATATTAAGTACAAAATCGGATGAATGTAATGGATATTTTGAGTTCATTCTGTTGCAGATACACCTCAGGGTTCATACAGATCCTTGAAAATCTGGAATTGAAAATGAAATTGGAAATCTAGGTCTGGATAAGTGGTGTAAAAATAGCGCAATGCCTTGAAAGTTTTCTTTTTTTCATTGTAGTCAAATGCGACACAACTGGTTTCGTACTGAAAACGGGAAACTTTACGTCCGATTTAGCAGAATTTAACAACGCTAGGACTACACTACAAATTGGAATATAATTACATTTTTTGAATGCAGATTGCAAATATTTACAGAATAAAATGAATTTGTGAAAAAACATGGTCTGTGTAGTGTTGGGCGGTACCAGAATTTTTTCAGCTGGTGATGGTACCAAGTTTGTAACCCGGTACTCGGTTTTCCCTGATACTTAAAAATGAGGCAGCATCTGGTATTACGGTATTGTGGTGCCAACACATGATTTTTTTTGTTGCACTTTTTTGAGACCTACAATACAAGGACTAAATGAACTATTGTTACGATTTCTAAGGCAGCACCGATACCAACTTTACCGATCTGATACCAATCAGGTTTTAGCCAAAAAAGATAAAAGATACTCCAAAAGATACATCTTTGAATTAGGGATAGACCGATATTGGTATCGGTATTTACAGATATTATCGGTATTTTTTGTGTATCGGTATCGGATCTGTATCGGTGTTTATTTACCAATATTTTAGCAGATACGACCAACTTCCGTGCACGCTGGCTACTCCACCTAGCTTATGAGAAACCTTTCCTGCATAGCATCGCTTGTATCCCATGACGTCATCTGCACAGCAGCTTAGTTAATTCAACGTGTGTGCATTGCCAGAATCAGGGCAGGGCTTCTTGGGATTAGGCCTATCTGCAGTGTACTCTGGTTTTTTTTTTTTTACAGTCGAAGGTACACTTGCGGATCTGCCACCACTGAGAAAAAAATTAGAAATTTAATTTTCTTGCACACCAGTTTCATAATGATGAAGTATGCATTTGACTTTCTGACCCATTGACTTTTTTTTTTTTAAATCGGTATCGGTATATCTGTATCGGTGTATCGGATCTGTATCGGATCGGCGTGTGA
>JAHWFP010237697.1:34841-91873 GCA_023313725.1 Lithobius niger
GGTGTGGCCATAGCGATTAAGGCGCTATGCAAGTGATCTGGGGGCGAACTGGGTAGCCGGTTCGAAACCCGGGTCATGCCACTCCGACGAAATGTAAGTGCATAAAGGTGGCTTACTGAACTACGTTATTTCTAGTGTATGATTTTCGCTGTTGGCTAATTTCCAATTTTTCTTGTTTTGTTGATAACTATTGTCAATTCTCATCAACTTTCTCATTTTTGTCCTCTTGTGTGAAATTTGATAGCCCTACCAAACATTTCCAGGACCCCCAACTATTTGCGTGTATGCAACACGAACGAATGGCACCAATTTTCTGAGGAACACTTCTTTTGAGTGGGTCTTGTCAGCATTCTGAGAAGGGGGAAGATGTTAATGTATTGGAAGACAGCAAATTTGATGTTTAGCCAGGACTTTAGCTTGAAATTGTGTGAATTTCAAATCGAGCCACACCAAAGACGCTAAAGGGTTGTGGGGGAGCAATGCAAACTCCTGCAGCAGGTGGCTGAAGCAGTTTCTGTCTTATGGCTCCGGAATGTTTTAAAATAATGCTAGATTTATTTTTTATGAAAGCCAACAGGCTCATCTTTGGTACAAGAATTTCAAAAAAATAGAATTGTCTACTCTTTTACCACACCGTAGAACTAAGTAGGTCAACAAACATTTGGTAAAAGCATAGACATTCTTACTTATGTGATTTGTTTTGGTGGCAGCACAGAGCCTTCTAAAAGTGGCACTATCACCGATTGAAAGTAGGCAGAATCTGTCAACATCTAGCGCTACCTAGTACCAAGTGAAAATCCATATACACTTGCTAGTACTACTATCTAGCACTTGCTTGCACCAAGCGAAGGAATACACAACAACATTTCTTTTAAAGAAATGAGCCACGACCTCTTAATTATTGAATAAAAATTTGGTATGTCCTCGTGCATTTGGGAGCAACCTATATAGGTTAAGAATATCACCACTAGATGGTATTTTCATTTGCTTTTTAATCAGTGGCTAGTGCCACTTTAAGTAAAGGCCGTACATGCTTACCTTCCACAATGCTTTGCAAGAAGGCAACAAAAATAGCGGCGCACCAGGTTTGCCAAGTGGCGCCATCGATTGGCAGACTTTGGTAACCCAGTCGGCTAGTTTACAACTTCACCACTTGGTATAGAACCTGCTCCGCCGCCATTGATTTTATACTTTTCAGGATTGTTTGTGTACAGCTTTAGTAGGCTCTGCCTGGATGCCCCAGGTTTTTTTTTTTTTTTTTTTTAAACTAGTGTCATGCAATGAATTAGTTGCTTATGGTTTGTATCACTGATGAAGGAAGTTTATCCTTTTTTTTTAAATACACCTCAAATGCTATTTCATTTCATAAAGGCTACAAAAGGTTAAAGGTCACGACAACAATATTTTTAAAATTCTATTTCTCACCCAAACTGATCTGACACAATTCTTAACCTCCACAAGACTTATCGATTTCCAATTATATCAGTACCGACCTGACGATGCAATTCCCCCCAATATTTCGACTCAAACAATTTCTAGTACAGTGGCATCCACACACACTCCTGCCCCAACCATTTACACTGTTTACAATCTTCAAAAATGGGACCTCATTCACCTCGACTCGAACGAACCGCTTACCACAACAAAACCACGAGAGCCAACAAGTTGCCGCTAACACAGCGTGGTTGTTCAGGGATTCAATTCCAGTGTTGTTTTAAATTGTCAACCCACTTAAAGATGATTCGGGGTATTAGCGATCAGTGGGGGATGATCTACAGGGAAGGGTGTGCAACTCAGGGCGTCTTCACGCTCCAACCCATAGGGCTGACATTTGACATTTAGGCCACCAACACGAAAGGTACCCACCCCCACCACAACACGGAAGATGCAACAAACGCAGCACGAACGGCGCGCGCAACGACCCCAATCCCCAATACCCCCTCTTCCACGGCCTGCCTCATAAAGCTAAATTAGATGGTAGCACGGTCTTTCTCTATATACGTAGCATACGTTGTAAAAACACAAGTATCTATCGAGGCCACCAGAGCGGCAAATCGTCGCTACTTCCTAAGTTAATTTTTAATTTATGCTTACTAAAAATACTGTTCCAAATTTTACTGATTTTATTTTATACAAACAAACATTAAATAATTAAAACATGCAATTTTTCTTCAAGCTTTTATCGTGTGTCAGGAATCTTTCGTACGAATGCAGCGCCCTCCAACGACTCGCTGACGGCGTGATTCTATCACTTGCCGATTCGTTCATCGTTCACCTGTACCCTTCAAAACTGATCACTCCCGACTCCAGCATGTAGATGTGGCCTATTTAACCATTCTAGGGCTACAGAGCTAATAAATTTAAATTTTGTCGTTTGGACGGCTCGTAATGGTTGTCAGCTTTTAGATAATTGCATGTATAATCACTGACGATCACTTTGGTAGCGTCCAAAACGTGATCGTCTATTAATAGCTTACTGACGTCAGCTCCAAAATACGCGCCAATTTCGAAGTATTGTTTTTGAACTGTCGTGGAATTTCCCAATTCAAAGGCTCGTTATCTTGTAAGCTTGACTACCATCCGAGTGGGAGGTCCCAGCTTCAACAAAACTACTTAAATGTACATTCCTCCCGGTTGGCTTTCCTGTATGGCCTAATTTTGCAGCAATACATCTTACATATGTAAATGTTGCAAAGGCATCCATTTTCGTATGTTCCCCTCGCCAGAAACGGTTTTGCTACATTCACTCTAACTTATACAAATGTTGTAAAAGCTATTTCATGCAGGTTGCTCCAGTATGGTGAGGAAAAGTCAGTCCTTTTAATCCCCAGTCGCCTAACTCGGCTACGTAGCCCATGTCCCCCCCACCCATGTCTGAATTTGGAAGGGATGCATTCATTTATTGTGCTTGTGGTGACTCAAGAGGGGAGGTAAAGTGGGTTTACAGGTAGTATAGGCAATAGAACCCAATTTTGACCACGGAAAAATTCGGATTTCTAATTGCCAGCACGAAAATATCTATTACCCATAATTTTTTGCATTTACAGTTGACCTCGTCAATAAATGGTGGCGGGCACCACATGACAGGTTACCCCGGGTTGTGAGCTGGTGCCCCCCAAAAGTTAACAAACTTCGCACTTAAAATGAACACAAACAGTCAGGTTGGTCTTGGCTTCCGACTTCTGGTCTTCGTTTCTGTTGTCGAGTACTTAAGGGGGTTGGATTACACACATGGCTTACGACAACGAGCCCCAGACAGTGTAGCCCAAATACTTGTCTTGACACGTTCAAAAGTAGTGACTTGATAAGACAATTAGGTTTCTCCATGATGCAGCTTGAAGGATGTCAGCAATGGAGACTTGGCTGTGAAATGCCCATGAATTTGAGACTGCCCTAAGTTTGTGTGCTTGTGATTCTGATGTTGTGGCTTGGACATTTTATGTTCTGGTCATTGTAGGTTTTGTGAATAACCTTCTTAATTCAGTTAGTGAGCATTGCGGCCGAAAGAAAGCTACATCCTTTGGAGAATTGCAGGAAAAGTTGGGTTCGGCCTCTGCGATACTCGTCCGCTGTAATTATTATGTGATAGTGTGAAGCTTGAACAGGACAGTGTTCTTTCGGGTTCGTCGCCAATAATACTGGAATGATCATTAGCTTCGAAGGTTCTGAAGATTATTGAGTTTAGGTACAGAAGTCAGGACGTGGCCTCAGACGGATTAATTTGCAATTGTTAAATTCTCTCCTAATCTGATGTGGGGGAGATTTTTACGTGAAGGAGTCCAGAACTACGAAAAAATCCCATTCAGGAAAGGTGTGATGGATTGAAGGACATTCAACTTCAAATGATTTCAAAAGTGCAGAGATGCGGAAGTCTTCAACTGGGTGAGCTTTGCCGGCATCTTAAAAGATAGTGTTTACGGCATAGCGATAGACGGGGATTGTAGAGCATAGGAGTCCATCCTTGAAAAGGTTGATGAAGTTGATTAGTGGTTCCGGCAGAGGGATAGATTGGATTAATCTTCCTTCGGTTGCACCAATGAAACCATCGATTTGAATGACTGTCATAGATTCAGTTTGGGATTAGGGAAGTTGACAAAGGTTCGCAGAGCTATCAGCGGAGGATGAGGAGGGACAGCAGGCAGAAGAACGTAGGCGTGAGGCAGTGAATCTTACTGGTGAGGAACTGTAGGCCGAGAAGGACGCAGGTTGGAAGGTGCTGCAACAATGATCGGCGAAGGACAGCAGGCAGCAGAGGACGAAGGTCAGAAGGGGCTGTGATGAATGACGGTGAGGGACAGCAGGCAGCAAAGGGGGAAGGTCCGATGGAGCTGCGACGATGGATGGCGAGGGAGAGCAGGCAACAAAGGACGAAGGTCCGAATGAGCAGTGATGGACGCCGGTGAGGGATAGAAGCAGCGATGGATGAGGGTCTGCTACAGCTGCGATCATGCTCAGTCAGGGACAGCAGACAACGAAAGCCAAAGGTCCGACGAGGTTGCGATGACTGTCAACAACGGACAACAGCTGTGAAGGATGGAGCTGCGATGATTGTCAATGAGGGACAGCAGGCAGTGAAGCACGCAGGACTGGAGGTTGTGCGATCATACTCAGCGAGCGAGGGACAGCAGACAGCGAAGGCCAAAGGTCTGAAAGGGTTGCGATGACTGTCAACGAGCAACAGCAGCTGCGAAGGATGATGGTCCGCAGGAGCTGCAATGAATGTTGACGAGGGGTAGCAGCTGCGAAGGAAGAAGGTCCGAAGGAGCTGCGATGAATGTCGGCAGCGAAGGAAAACGGTCCGAAGGAGCTGCAACGATTGTCTAGGGACAGCAGGCAGTGAAGGAAGAAGGTCTGGAGGATGTGTGATCATGCTTAGCGAGGGATAGCAAACAGCGAAGGCCAAAGGCTCGAAGGGGTTGCGATCACTGTCAACGAGGAACAGCAGCTGTGAAGGATGAAGGTCCGAAGGAGCTGTGAAGAATGTTGACGAGGGATAGCAGCTGCAAAGGATAAAGGGCTGAAGGAGCTGCGATGAATGCCGGCAAGGAATAGCAGCCAGCGAAGGACAAAGGGTCCGAAGGAGCTGCAGTGATTGTCGATGAGGGACAGCAGCTGTGAAGGATGAAGGACTGAAGGAGCTGCAATGAATGTAGACGAGGGACACCAGTTGCAAAGGATGAATATCAGCGAGGGACAGCAGTCGGCGAAGGACGAAGGAGCTGCAATGATTGTTGATGAGGGACAGCAGCTGCGAAGGATGAGGGTCCGAAGGAGCTGCGATGATTGTTGGCGAAGGACAGCAGGCAGCGAAGGACGAAGGTCCGAAGGAGCTGTGCAGTCAAAGGCCTGTGATTCAGGCTGCGAGATGTACCAGATTGAGAAGGATGCAAGTTCAAAAGAGCTGCAATGATGGTTGGCGAGAGGCAGCACAGCAGGCTTCACTGAACGAAGGTTGGCAGCAGCCTATGATATATGGTGATGAGCGGCCAAGTGACGGTAGCGATGTGTGGTGTACCGGAAAACTGTGATGAAACTCGGCAAGATGCAAATAGCCTTGACGAGTTGGGTTGGCAGAGCTGCAAATGATGGTCGGTGGGTCGGCAGAGCTGCTAATAACAGCCTGTGAGGAACAGAAGGCAGCGAAGATGATGTCATGGAGGCTGCAATTCAGACTGGCGAGGGATGGCAGCTGCAGTCATGGGCGAGAGTCAGCAGTAATCTATGATGGTCGGTGACAAGGAGTCTGAATGGCGGTCTGGAAAACTTGCGACGACACTAGGCAAAGTAGCTGGTGGCGGCAGGCGAGGTCTTGTGGGGTTGTGAAAACAGTTGGTGAGGGGTGGCAAGCGAGGAGTGAAGGTTTGAAGCTACAGCGAATGCTGGTGAAGGACAGCAGGCTTGACGGAGCCAGGGCGAGGGACGAACAGGGAGTGTGGGACGAGCAGATGTGAGACGTTGGTGGAGAGAAGTGGTAGCAGGCTGGAGGGAGGCGGTGCAAAGGGGGGTTCCCCGTTTGTCTCCAGATCATGGCGAAATGCATGAAAATTTTGTTGTGTGGAAATTTCGTGGACGGACGTAAACGGTGGAAAGCAGATGGTCTTGAACATAGAATTCAGCCGATTCAGGTGATTTTAATCGTGTCAGCAGAGTGTCGCTGGTTGCGTAGATGCATCCGTCCTTCTTGTGCTTCCAGGCGAACGAGTGAAGGATGTGTGAATGCCATCTTGGATCATACAGGCAAAGGATCATCTTTCGAGCGAAGGATATTCTATCAGGCGAAGGATCATCTTTCGAGCGAAGGATATTCTATCGGGCAAAGGATCTTCTTTCGAGCGAAGGAACATATTTCGGCGAAGGATATGTTCACTTGTGCTGATAGAGAGAGAGAGAGAGAGAAGCGACAATCCTGGAGCTTGAGGAAAAGAGATGGCAGCCGGCCCCGGCCGAATGAATTTTATAGGAGAGCTGCACATGATGCATGCCCAGTGGGGTTGCGCAGCTGGCTGGATCTAGAGGGCGAAAAACTCAAGAGAGATAGAGAGCATCAAAGAACTGAATGCAAGAAATTTACAGGTAGTAGATTTTTAACACACACGAAAGCTGAGCTGGTGCTTCCCATCTCACCCTTAGATTGGTGGCCCATGTGCTTTGCACCCCCCCCCCCCCCCAGAAGAAAGAACCCCGGTGGGGGGGGGCGGGGGGGGGGTTCGAGGGCCATAAGGATCAGGAAGAAAGAACTCTAGCCGCTCATCGTACCAGTCTGTCATTTTTTTTAGCGTGATTGTTGCTGATCCGAAGCCCAGGTGCTAACCAAAAACATCTTGCCAAAGTTACCCATTACAGATACTAGAACTTTTACTTTTAACTGGTAGCCGTGAAATCAAATAGTTTTACAGGATTTTTACGTTTGTTTCGTTTTTTTCCCCCCGCTTTCGTCTATTACACTCTGCATAATACAAAAATGGACGAAAGTGAAAAAAAAAAAAAGGATGAAACCAAAGGTAAAAAAAAAAAAGCCTGTCGGCTAACTAATTCTTAAATATTTGTTGACTGACACCACCAAAAAATATTTTAGGGGATTGTGAATATGAAATTTTGCAGTGTGTGTGGGAGTTTTCAATAAAAATTATTCATGAATTTTACAATTTCATTTTTTGAAATGTTATCTTCCTTCACTTGAAATAATTAATTGCACGGCAATTACATGTTCATATAATCACTTTGCACAGCACTAATGTGTGTAATATTTTAGAAAATTGTATTTTTTTTCGACGAACAGCTGTTTACGTTGACAAGTTGCAAAAAAATCTTGTGCATTACTAACATCAAGAATTTATAGTTGTTTTACACCAAAACACCTATAAATTCTTGGCAACATGAATCATGTTTGACCATGGTTAAATACGGGCAGCCCTAATTAAACCATGGTTGGTCCAAATTTATTCATGGTTTAACCATTGGCAACCATGATAAACGGTGGTTTAACCTTGGAAAACTTTTGGTGGTTGTAGTGCAGGCTTCTTAGCTTTCTTGCCAGGCAGTAGACAACAGAGATGGCGGATGGTGCCCAAACTGAAACAAGATCGATAGCCTGGGTTTCGTTGGACTGACAGGGCCCCCACTTATACCTCTTTTAAAAAGTCTCCAGAATTTCTCAGGTAAAAAAAGAACATTTTGCCGGCCTCAGCCTGGCCGGCTAAAAGTGGTTTCTTTTTTGCCTAAAACATACTTAACCTGATAATTTTAGCATAACATTCTCCTCAATGGAATGTCTCCTTGGAGGTTTTTTGGTGGTGTGTAGCCGCCTGCTTGCATGTCCCTACTGCGCATGTGCAATGCAGTCCTCCTCTATATAAAGTGGGAGCGTGGCCGGTTCCGGCATTTATTTTGCTCTCAATCTGTCAGGCAGTGACTCGAGAGGGGAGGCAGGGCGGGCCTTTGGTTAGGTATGTTTTAGGCAAAAATGAAACCATTTTTAGCCGGCCAGGCTGAGGGCCGGCAAAATGGTCTTTCTTATTTGCCAAACATATTAACCTGATAATATTAGCGTTATCAGCTGACCTCGTCAATCATGGTGGTGGGCACCGATCTGACGGGGGGCCCCCTGGATGCAAGCCGGCATTCCCCCCCCAAATTTTTATTATGGTAAAAATGGGCACTTTATTCAGAACAGGGTGATGAAACAGGAAGTTGGATCTCTGCAGGGTTTGGTGGCCCTGTAAAGGTCTGTTGTTTTATGAGGGACCTTGCTTCCTTCAGTGGGTGGCTTGCTTCTGCTTCGTTCTGTGTGCTTAAGGGGGTTGTCCACAGTTCTGGCTGCGACGATTGGTCCCAGCCGGTGTAGTCCCTTCTCCAGTACCGTAGCTGAGAATTCCGGGGCCCCCTGTTATTGCGCGTGAATTCAGAAATTTTCGGTGCGGTATCAGTACCACATTTGTTGTAGGTTACATTACTACCATTTTTCATGAATTATACAATGAACATTTTAAATTTTTTGTCCAGTATTTCAATTTTGTTTTTTTTTTTTCTTGGGAGAGGGTAAATTAAAAGGTAAATTTTTGCTTGGCCTTGCATTACTTTAAATTCCCCCCCCCCCCCCCCCAAAAAAAAAAACTACAAGCACTCCACAACACGGTTTAGTTTGCCAACCATCCATGTGTAGTGTTTCGACAGAAATGAAGAACCTCCGTTAGGTAGAAGTCAACCGATACGATTAGTACAAAGTTGTTAATCCTTGTTCAACACAAACAATTATTTCCTTATTTTCTTTTTTGTTTTATTCTTCTGTTCCTTGTTGTGGTTCGTAGGAACTAAGGACACGAATTGTTATTTTTTTTTAGTTTTGCTGCTCATCTCATCTGACATAGCGCTGTGATGACTCGTTACAAGAAACAGCTGGCACTGCAGTTAGCTTGGTTATCCGCTTCGTCAACCGCTTCGTTTTGTAAGAATATGGGGTGGTGCATTTTGTTTTTAATGGTACTGCTAAAATAACTACTGACAAATGAATGACTACATGTAGGTTTTGAGTGGTTCAGGCAAGTTGTCTGTCCGGTTCCGGCTAACAGCTTGTGCGTCGTTAACCGTTTGGTAATTAAAAACTGAAATTTTTCTTCTGTAAGCTCGGAAATCCCTTCCCCCCCCCCCCCACGGGGCTACACCCATGGCCCTGCCCTTCTTATCACTTGACATGTTCCTCAGGTAGTGGGAGGTAAATGTCATTGAGTGATGCTACGATGCAGCTGCAAGAACTTCCTCTGTTGGTGTGGCATTGTGATGTGCCTATGAAGTTGAAATCGCTCTGACTTTGTGTGCTGTTTTCTTTTCCTGCATAGGTTGGCTTTGTCGTAGGCGACATCGATCGTTTTCCTTATCCAACGGGAAATCATTCCAGCTGAGGTTTCATCTGTTTGTGGGTCTACAGGTTGGGAAAGTTGGTTTCAGCCGCTTCGGATGTTCGCGTGTTCGGTTCAGGTTAGGTAGAAGCGGAGTACTTGGATGGGGCATAAAAGACGTCCAGCTTCGTCTGGACAGGAGTATAGACCATTCCGTCCAGTTTCTTGCTCAATTTAAATTTAGGCGTGAAAATACTACGGCAAAAAGATGTATAACCATCTAAAAGACGACCTACTCGAGAAAGCTGTTTATCCGTCACGTCCGTGTTTTTAGTAATTTGTTTAGGCAGGAATATAGACCACACTTGCTCAGTTTCGTAACAAAAGATTTTTGTTTACGGAGGTGAAAAAAACATGCGGTCAGAAAGTAAACCTTAACATATATACTCTTTAAATGACGGATGTTTTTATTATTCATTTGTACAAAACATATTTTCAAATTAAATTGGCGATTTGGGGGAACGAAATTGAAATCGTTCCTAAATAAAAATCATGATTCAGGCAAATCATTTCAGCTGTAACTTTATTAATCTTCCGTTATTCAGTCTTCGGACTTTTGAAACTACAGGATGAGGCAATAGAATTTCCAGCAAGAAGTGCCACATGTCCAACTACCAGATGATCATAAAATGTAACAGTCCACAGATTTTTTGAAGCAGAGGGGCTTTCACTGCCTCCAGTGTCAACTTGTCACAAAGGTTTCAAACCTGGAAACATTGGCTCCATGGTTTTTTGTCCTGGAAATCATTGGTAATGTGTTTGTCCATTCAGTTTGCGGAATGATGATATAATACTGTACATGGGCGGTAGTATGTTCACTACAAAAGATGGTAAGAAACGGGGGAAGTTTTATCTACCAGACTGTATTTGTGGTCACAAGTTTTTTCAAAGTTGATGGTTTCAATTACACAACAATAAAAGTGACAAAATCGTAAAATGTTGGTCGAAATATGGTTCTTCACAATACATTTCCACCAATTTCCCATATTCTATAATTAAATGAACGTACCTGGATAATCAACACTGTCCAATTTCTATATCAACAGCCAATTGAATATTATTTAATATTAAACTTTATGTTTAGTCTATTGATTTCACTAATTTATCTGACAACTTACGAAACAATTTCTGTGGCATTTGGGCTAAATCCAGTTTATAGGAACCGCATAATCGTTTATAATCCCGGTGTTGTTATTGCATGCCAGATTTACTTATCTTCAGAAGTGAAATGTATGGTGTAGAACAATGTTAAATCAGGCTGGAAGGAAGTTTCACCCTTAGGTAGTATTCCTAGTTTCAATTCATACACACGGAACGGCCAGCCTTCTCGCTGGAATGCACATTCACATTTTCAGTTAGCCCAAGTTTTGTTCGACTGTTTGAATTGGGGCAACTTTCACGCAGTAGTGAGAGATTTTCAAACAGCAGGTTAACCTGCCCCTTTCTGTACGTCGCGTGGAATCTGGATATTCCATAGCCTATCCAGATTGGCTCCAAGCTCTGGCCGATATGGAGCCAATCTGTAAAGGCTATGGAATATCCAGATTCCATGCGATGTATAGATCAGTAGTACAAAACACTAGCGGGAGTTTAAACATTGGAAAGATAATCGATGCTGTGATGCGACTTAAATTTATTTTCTCGCACAACTGCTAATGAAGATGAAAGGCGTATCACTGAAAATTTAAGTGTAGGACCATTTTGTGTTCTTCGAAGGTGGTAAAGTGCGTTTTTGTTGTGATCGTTAATGACTTTTAAATACCACTGTGACTACAGGTTGCCGGTGTTTTCGAACCTGCCCCTTCTACGATTCTTACCCAAGTTGCTTATTGAACAGAACACTGTAAAACAGCACCCAGCAAAGAAATGGCAGTTTCCACCTGGTTCGATACTTATCAGTAAATTAGGGATAGACCGATATTAATATCGGTATCGGTATTTACAGATATTATCGGTATTTTTTGTGTATCGGTATCGGATCTGTATCTGTGTTTATTTACCGATATTTTAGCCGATACGATCAACTTCTGTGCACGCTGGCTACTCCACCTGGCTTGTGAGAAACCTTTCGTGCATAGCATCGCTTGTATCCCATGACGTCATCTGCACAGCAGCTTAGTGAATTCAACGTGTGTGCATTGCCAGAATCAGGGCAGGGCTGCTTGGGATTAGGCCTATCTGCAGTGTACTCTGGGTTTTTTTTTTTACAGTCGAAGGTACACTTGCGGATCTGCCACCACTGAGGAAAAAAAATTAGAAATTTAATTTTCTTGCACACCAGTTTCATAATGATGAAGTATGCATTTGACTTTCTGACCAATTGACTTTTTTTTTTTTTAAATCGGTATCGGTATATCTGTATCGGTGTATCGGATCTGTATCGGATCGGCGTGTGAGGGGAAAATCGGTATCGGATCGGATCGGTATTTTTCTGTATCGGTCGATCCCTACAGTAAATTAAAAATCATATCTAAAGCCAAAACTGGTAAAAGGGGCCGCCAAGTTCCGAATGGTTCGGCCCTTCAAAGGAGTGATATCAACACACCAAAACATTCGCACCGCACCGCTTAATAATTCGAAGGTTAAATGAAAACTAGAACATTGCTACTTTCGGTAGCAATGTTCAAGTTTTCATTTAACGTCCAAAGTATTATTCGGTGCGATTAAGATGATGAATGTTTTGGTGTGTTGATATCACTCCTTTGAAGGGCTGAACCATTCGGAACTTGGCGGCCCATTTTACCAGTTTGGGTTTTTGATACAATATCACTCCTTTTTTCTTAATTGTGTACTGACTCAACTCCACTACCGTGCAGATGAGTAATAAGTGCCACGTCAACAAGAAATTGGTTTTACAAGAATAAATTTAAAACTCAAAGACTACAAACAAGCAATTAACAGACACTGACACTATTAAGACTAGCCTGTTAAAATGAGAATTTTGTTACATATGAAATCTTATCACAAGGCTACAGTGGCACGCTGTTAACCGATTTTTTTCATTTTCTTGCCACAAACAAACTATGTACAACTGTTAAACTGGCCATGCACGATGTGTTACAAAATTAATTTTTTTTTTAGTTTGTGTTTAAAAAAAATTACACACCGATGCCCAACACCTAACAGAAATGTGGCTTTCTGGTAAGGGAACTTCCAGTATTCCAGGACTACGGTATTTGTAAGTTTTGCCAGGACTTTTCCAAGTCTGGAATTTCATTTTAATTTTCCAGATTTTCAAAGACCTGTATGACCCAAGTTATGGTTAACAAGTCTCTTCCCAGAGTGAGGGAAAAAATTTTTTCTCACTCAGTAGAAACACATTTCTTACATTTCACGCAGAAGAAAGTATCCATTGCATTTTTTTCACCTGAAGCACCATCTCCATGTACAAAGTGGCGTTCCCAAAGGCAGAAAGGGGTGCGACGTGCGACTATGTCGCAGATAATCTGGCACAGTCGCAGACAAAACGTGCCGTTTTGACCAAATTTCTGCCGTTTCGCTAATTCTTGACCGATTTGAACATTCCAATACACCATTTTATTCGTCTCGACGAGACCTGTCTGTTGATGGAAGAGCCAGATAAATAGAATAACGTACTGAAGTCATTCAGTAAAAACCAATAAATATGCACGTAGCCATACGAAAAAACAGATTAGCTGCAGACAATTTTTCCCTGAAAATTGGTGTCGCAGACAGTGGAAGAAAATTCTGCTTTGAGGGTGGCGTTCTACCTGGAAAACCAGAAAATTCATGGAATGTCCGGAAAATTCAGGGAATTTGAAAAATATTTACCGAAAATCATGGAATTTGAACATCCGGCAAATCTTTCACATACAAAGCTCGCATTTAATTTTTACTTCTAAAACCTTCATTTTATTTCCTTAAAACTTCATTTCCTTTTTGATTCATTTATAATAAAGCGAAAACTCCTCAGGCCTAAATAATGTGACACGTTACGTGTTAGCGATCTTTTAGCTTTGTTCCGATTGTGGCCTTTTCCTGCTCTTTACCAACACCAGTTAGGGCAGTGCAATTTTCGATTTAGCAAAGCAATGCGATATAGTTATTGCGATTTGAGTGAAATGTCCTTCCTTCGACCAAAAATAAATCAGGGAAAAGTGTTAGTATTGATCTGGAAAACCTGGAAAAATCGGGGAATTTCATCATGAGCTTTTGAACGCAGTACTGTCAACTCTTTCGAAATAACAAGTGATGTGACATTTACATAGAGTAGCCTAGTATCATTCTGGGCATAAGAGTTGTTTCGTGGGAATTTATTTTGTTTTTCGTTCTTATTTTTCTTACATTTTCGGAAATTATTTTTTATTTGGGTAAAAAAAAGAACACTGCCTCGTAATTCTGTTTACCACTTGTCCAAAAAACTATATATAATAATGAGAATGGTAATTTTACATTTCCATTCCTCACCAAGGACCAGTTCTATCTATAACTGCTATTTTTGCCGCATGGTTTTTTTATTTCCCGTCGAAAAATCGGTGAGGGCAGGCGGGCGGGGCCTAAGAACCAACTTTTCTTTTTTAATGGCCTTAATGCACTCATTTTCTATAGACCATCTTTTTTTTTTATTTTAGCCCTTTTTCTTACTTTTGTATTCTATCATTCACATTAATCCTTGTCCAAAATTTCATCCTCTATAGTTTTTCTTCTTTATCAACTGACATTTCTTTAAACCTGCTGTGGTTTAGAGCAGGCAGGGCATATTACTAATTCAGCCAGTCCACAAATAATAAATGAATAATCACTGACGTAGAGTTGACTAACAGTTAAAACTGAAAACTTAAAAAAAAAAAAGGCACACAATTCTGACTATTTTAGAAAGCAGGTCAAGTGGTAGCTAGTGGTACATCTGCTCCACACATTTACAGATGGTTCAAATCCACCTACTAATACAGCGAATTCCCAGCAGGGACCATCAGTCAGCAACACGTACATCCCTGTGCTTGAAATTAGCACTGGCGATGCTGGTGAGGAATAATTTTCTTTTTTCCTGTACGAAACCAACTTGAATTATTAGTCAATTTCATCGTCAAATCATTGTTCCCAGTAAACTCAAATTATGCCAGAAATACTATGGTACCGGTACCGTTTTCCTCAATGTGAAATACCAAAGAACCCCAGAGAGAACAACAGTTGGCGACCCAATAATAGCAGCAAATTGCCACGCAGGAAAAGTTCCGTCTCTTAAACACCGGTATCCATGGAAAGTCGAATTGCACACACAGTGGTAAAGCCCTGGACCATTATCTTCACAGAGACCGTTTGTTGGGCAAGTTTCGTTGAAAACCTGACAAGTATCTATCTGATCAACACATTCAGTTTCATTTGTATGCACCCATGCACTGGAAGATCCTGGGCAATTTCCACCACACGAGTTGGACAACCATAAATGTTGCAATTTCTTTAAACCAATAAAATTGTCTTCTACACATGAAATGTTAGTGTTAGTTATGCTCATATCCGTAACACTCTTCAACTGTGAAAGGTACGGTGTTAACGATGTTTTACCACAGAAGCCCAAGTCTATTCCCACAATGGTGGAATTGTCAGCACTACGACAACAAGGTCCGTACATATTGAGATTGTTTCCTAAACATTGTTTGTGGATGGGAGAGTTGGGCTTAGAAGCTAGGCTGCACTCACGCTTGGAGTTTAAACATACGTACTCTGATCGTGATGGCCAAACGATCGTCAATAAACAGAATACAAGGAAAACCTCAGAGTTCGCCATTTTTGATATTAAACTTTCGAAACCACAGTCATAGAAGACAACTGCACAGAATACGATTCACTGTCACGGGGAAAACTCACGAGTTTGATCAGATTGTGACGCCCGTAACTCCATGGTAACACTAACAGCAACGCAGTATATGCCGGTTGTTAGCGCCATCGCCTGACAAAAAGCGTCAATTTTACAAGCTAGCCCTGTCCTGCTATATCTAGTTTAAAATTTTGCCAAGAGAGGGTACGATAATCAGAAATTGCTTGTTGCATCAGAAATTATTTAGCACCACCTAAAACTATTATCACCTATTAAGTTTGGCTAAAAAATACCTAATTAAGCCAAACTACTTAAAGTAGATACAGATTATGGAAAAAATAAACGACCAACTACACTAAAAAGTAATTAGTTGACAGAATCAGTTTTGAGTTTGAATGTCGCTAACTTCAACTTTTAAAAACCGTCCAAAAACATTGCTCAAACTACTTTATGTGCTTTAAAATAAAACCATCATCATTAAGAAATACTATAAATGGTAATTTGTTTGCATGACAAAATATGATCTAAATCTCATGCTTTTTATATTTAAATAACAGACCCGCACACGCTGGTGTTTCCGGTCTAATGCGAAACGCGGCTGTTTGGTACCTTTGAGCCTAAATGGTGAGTTTAAAGGTGTGTTGTGGCCTATTACAATATTTCGCTAAGAGTAAATTTGATTTAGATGGCACTAAGATAGGTTCACGTGATTTGGTTTTACTTCGTAGTGATTAGAAATTGATCTGTTGATTGTCCGATAAACACGTACGAAGATGTTACCATTTTCACGTTTCCGGCTTTTGCGATCCCATTGAATTTTATCTTGGGAAATAGGGATTTATTTAGCGACTGACGTGTAAATCCACTTTGGTAATACTTAAGACATAAAAAATGAACTCAATGAGGTTACCAGACTTAATAACCGCGCGATTTTACTGGTACTTAACTTTTACTTTATTTTTACAGTCAGATCGCTCAAAGTGGGCCATTTGAAGACTTGGCGGTTGCCATACACAACAGACAAAATAAATATTGATGAAACTTAAATTAAACCGACAAAAAATAATAACCATGCAAAGTTATCATGCAACAGTCTTACATGCAGTGGAATAGTTGTAGTACAGTACAGTGAAAGTTATATTACAGCTGCGATTAAATTGTTTAAGTTCATTAGTGCGAAGGTGTGTCCTATGTGGTGGTGAGATTCTTACAGAGTACAGACATGCCCCGAAGAGAAAAGTCCCATCCCCCCCCCCCCATGAAAACCCTTCCTGCGTGCCGGCACATCCGGCAATTGATATGGTGGTGGTCTTTTATGGAACTGGTGATCTGGTGGCTATCGGAATGTTGATAGGTGTCGTAATAACTGCAGTTACTCACAGTTTATCACACGACGAAGCTTGAAAAACTGCAGAGGTCTTATCGGGACTGACAACGTGGTTAAAGCCAGTTCAACTTAACAGTTAAACAACTGCCGCGATAAAATGTTCACACATGCAGAAATACAGGTATGACTACCGTATGTTTTACGCCATCTACGAGGCACGCTAGACACTAACTGCATTCACGTCACATGCTCCCCTTTGACACAATGCGTCTCTCTGATGAGCACGGTTGTAATTTTATAGCACAAAGAATACAGAAAAATATGAAAATCCATATCCATATACACACGCTCGACAACACCATACGAGGTCAAACACAGCAAACAAAAATTGACGTACGGAAGTAGTGCAACCATGTCTCAGCCCGTCACCCAAGAACAGCACTTATGGCACGCACGAGACACTTAAAAGGTCAGAGCGGTCAAAAAATCCTTGGTCTACT
Source organism: Lithobius niger (assembly GCA_023313725.1). NCBI lineage: Eukaryota > Metazoa > Arthropoda > Chilopoda > Lithobiomorpha > Lithobiidae > Lithobius > Lithobius niger. Next base: position 51,843 of record JAHWFP010237697.1, read on the forward strand.
AAAGGGCCGAGTCAGCATGGATAACCAAACGGTAAGAAAGTGGGGGAAAAAAACGAAATAAACATATGAATGCTTTCATGAGCCAACCACGGCAGGCCCTATTGAATATAAGCACATACCAGTGTGATATCGGCAGTGAGTGGCATGAAGCTAGCACTAGAGTGAAACTGGACAAATTTTGTGTTGAGGCTCAATAAATCCTGCAACAAAAAAGGTGCGAGTGTTGACAGATAACAGAATGAATGAAATGACTGATAGACCTATATTTTACCATTCTTCCTTGTCGTGTGTGTCATTAAAAAAATAGTGGATACTTTTGAATGCAGGTATTAACCGAAATCGGAGCTATTTTGTGAAAGTTGTAAAAATTAGTGTAGCTTTCAATTCTGCGGAAAATTGACGATAACGTAAAATCCCTGCTCCTGTCTTAAGAGCTTTAACAATGCTTGAAGACTAGTTTAGCAAGGTCTGCATTTGGCCTCGTATTCAAATTAAACCTGTCATGCGTGCAGCAAGTACTTTGGTTGCAATGCAGTATGTCTATTTTTATAGTGGCCTCGGCCACATAATATGGTGCAAAGTGGCTCCTTGAACCTATAGAATCAACTGTGATACCACTACAGGTGATATCCACCACAGATGTTTTGTGAACTTCATCTCGGTTAAAGTGATAACGGCTGTTGACCTAATAACTTATGGTTGACCTACACCAGACTGGATGATCAATAGTGCCAATCATATCTATAATCTGTTAAAGACACATAAATCCCTCCGTCCTGGCCGCTTTACTTATACGTCAACTGCGCTAAAATATAGTTCACACGACCGCAGCGCGCATTGCTCTGTAAAGCAAGCATAACCTCACATCCGACACTAGATCATACTCATTTCTGAGCCGCGCCATGTGACGCGTCGTACGAGTGCTAAAAGGTAAACAAACTCCGGAGCTTATGACTACACGTTATGAACATCAATATCTCCTGTCTGGGTCTGTTGCTGCGGTAAAATACCCACACATTAGTTTTATTTGAACAAAGTTAACCAAATAAAAGATTCTGGGGTCTTTATTCTGTGTTGATGTCGAAATTTATGTCCTATCATTGCCAACGATGTTACGTATATTAATTTATTGGTGATTTCAAGGAGGCAGGACCGGTCGTTATTAATCGTTTTTTTTTTTTTGGGGGGGGGGGAGTTTACGCCCTTGCGACCGATCTCATTTTTTCCTCCTGACCGTTATTTTTTCCCTTGCAGCCTAATTTGTGATTTCACGTTTTAGTATTATGCGGGCATCAAACATGGCGTTACTGTACAGAAACGGCTTAAATAAAAGGCATAAAGTTGGGTGTTTTAAGTGTACTATCAAAAAAAAAAAAGCTTCTCCCGACCGACCCTAGTTACAATTTAATTGGTACTGCAGCTAAACGTTTTTTCCTTAGGCCTTATGTCTGCTACAACAATTTACGTCTGAAACTCAATCCGCAATTTAATTTCTTCTCCACCTATGTTTTTGTCATCACCGTGTCAGGATCCTTCCGAATGTCAATCCAGTAGCAGTCGCCACATGGCCAGTAGACCTTACAAAGCACTCGCCATTTCACAATTTTTACTCTCCACATACCAAATACGTCTTGTATAATGAAAGATTTCTCTAATTTATGCATTAACAAAATTGTGTAATTTTCTTAAACTCCAGTATTAATGCATAAAATCCAGTTATATAGCCCTTATAAATCTGAGCATAACGCCGCAAACCGTTCGTCTTTAACTTATACGGTTCCAGAGATACCCCTTTTTTAGTGGCATGCTCTGTAGCTAGTCGCCGATTTGGCAAGTAAGGCTAAATTCCAAGTCGCCAACTGTTGATTTCCACTCGCCAAATGGCGAGTGGCGACCGACATTGGGAAGGGTTGATCCTGACACCCCTGTCCCACCCCTTCTTTCCTAGTTTCTTGCGGTAAACATAGGATAAACCTAATTGTCGATCCAATTCTCGTTTCGTCGTTTTCTTTACCGATTCGGTAGCAAATCTACTTGGTGGAATAGGTAAATGCGTTCATCACTCGCCATTTCTCCTGATAAGCGCAGAACAAGGTTAACTGGGATTGAAGCTGCGTGTTTCGAGTAAGGCAGCTACTATCTCACTTGGCTTTCGCTCAGAAGCGGCAAGTCACGTGACTTGGAAGTGCACGAAGAATCACTACGTCTCAGACTAGGCGTGTAAACATCGCGTGACATCACCGTTGCAAGTAGTCCGAGAAGCTTTCTGGCGGAAGTGAGATACTCTTCGGACCGAATGGTAAAAAAGAAGCTTACCAGCGTACACGCGCCACATCTGTCATCGGAATTGTACCCTTAGACGATCAAATAAAAGGTAAATGAATTCATATAAAGCTTTTTCCGGAAATGTATCGAGGAAAACTGTTAAAGTATACTGGAGGGAGTTATGTGCCTTTAATCTACATAAGATAGTTACCAATGTGTTACGGTTGATTTACCCACGTCTTTGTTCCTAAAGTCAATTAACCGTTGCCACCTTTTACATAATAATTAGTAAAGCTGCAAAACAAACAATAAAAGCCCACAATTAGATTTCAAGTAAGAAGAAGAAAAAAACATTTATTTGGCCATCAAGCAAAATAGCTAAAATAAAGGCTACTTAAGGTATTTGAATTCAAAATAAAAACGCATGTAGCAACCCTAGTTGGTGAGGGGGGGGGGGACCAAAACAAACGATTTGTGCATTTATTTTTTTATTTCAAATAGAAAGAAACAAGAAAGCATTTATTTGGCCTTCAAATAAAATAGCTAAAATGAATGTATTTACAGTAATTTGATTTCAAATAACAATTCGCAAAAGGAACATATACACGCCTTAAACGAAGGTGATCCTGATCGACACATTCAGTTCTGTGAGGAATTCCGATTTCAAATAACAATTAAGCAAAAGAAAATGTGCATGTGGAACCGGGGGGGGGGGGGGGACTTTGCCTCGGTCCCCGGTCCTATTGCCGGACCAGATAGGCTAACCTCTAGGAGGCTGACAATTGACATTTTGTTTCAAACCAGTTATAACGTAAATTGAGGCCATCATTAAGGTTTAGAGACAAAGAAAGATGTTCCAGGTGATTGAATCACGAACGAATGTGCTCGAACTGCCCTCCTCCAGCAACGATACACTCACCGCTTCTGCTTTCCACACCTAAGCATATTCACCTGCGTAAGTCAGGAGTAAATTTCTCAAATGCAGCAGTAATGAGAACCTGCAGTGTTGCAATATCTTGGGCTGGTTGAATGTACACCAAATCCCGTACTATTACCCACACCTGAAAGTCCATAAGCGTCAGATCGCACGAACGCGCGGGCCATTCCATCGCACCTCTTCTTCTAATCCAGCTGTTGGGAAATTGGTCATCAAGAAGGTCTCGTACCTGTGTTGCATAGTGCGGTGATGCACCTTCTTGATGGAAAATAATATCTGCGGGACACTTTTCCCTTATAGCTGGCAGAATCCTGTCTTCTAGCAGCTGACGATATACTGCACCGTTGAATGTTCCATCAAGAATGGTTCCATGACCCCACCCTCAGCCCATATACCTCCCCAAACATTGATGCCAGGTGACGGCGTGAATGCCGCCATAGTGACGTGTGGGTTGTCATCACTGTAAAATATGTAGTTGTGACGATTAACTCTGCCATTCAGATGAAACTTGGCTTCATCGGAGTATAATATCCATTCTACGTTCTGTGGATCATCTGCTAGGAAATCTAGGCATTCCTCGCAGAACTGACTGCATCGATCGGGATCATCTTCGTTTAAGGCATGGATATGCCATGGATGGTACACCTTTAAGCCTACGTCCTTAATCAGCCTATTAACTGAAGGCAGTCACACACCCGTTTGCCGTTCCAACTGACGCTGGGACATCATTGGTTCATCAAGCAACACGTGGTGGACCTCGGCGGCATTTTCAATCGTTCATGCCGTTCGTTTACAGCCAGAATGGCCCTTAATGTTGAATTTCCATAGAACCCGTGGTTTCAAATTTCTCCACCAAATGTGCCCCTGTAAACCGGCATGGAGGTAGCTGAAGATATGTAGCCTGCCACATCACCAAAATGTCTGTTATCGTATCGTTTTGGTAAAACCATTTAATAATATCAGATCATATTGATACGTTGGTGTAGGTTCTTGCGTGGTATGTCGTTATGAAATACAAAAAGAACGAGTGGTGTCAAACGAAACGAATAAAAAAAGAAACTGTATTGAATGATACGAATCAAGTTGTATGCACCTAACTACTGTCACGTCCAAGTGTACGGACAACAGTACAGTATACTACACATCACACAATAGTGCATGCCCTGGGGACATCAGGTCACATGACTCACAACTTTGCGTGCAACGGCAGTACAGTAGCTGAAGGGCAACATGCAGCATTAACCAAGGTTACTAAATCGGTAATTAAACTCGGCCAATTACAATAAGTACAGTACTGTAAACTGGGAACTCCTGTCGATTAACGTTACTATATCTTTTGTGCAGCGAGTGGTGTGGCGATTAGATGTGAATACTGGATAGTTGTTAATTAAGTACGTACATTGGGCGATTCAATTTCTACAGAGCATCAGGGATAAGAGGCCGCAGAAACTACGTTGTACTACCGCCGTACAAGTGGCTCCCCCCCCCCTCCCCACATGCGTTTTTTTCCTTTTGTGTTTTTATTTGGAATCCAAATACTGTACAAGCCTTTATTTTAGCTATTTTGCTTGATGGCCAAATAAATATTTGTATTTCTTCTTTCTTGAAATCTAATTATGGGCTTTTATTGTATGTTTTGGTCCCCCTCCCCCCAACCACCACCAACCAGGGTTGCCATATGCATTTTTTCCTTTTGCATTTTTATTTGGAATCCAAATACTGTAAAAGCCTGTATTTTAGGTATTTTGCTTGATGGCCAAATAAATGTTATTTCTTTTTTGTTGAAATTTAATTATGGGCTTTTATTGTTTGTTTTGGTCTTCCCCCAACCACCACCAACCAGGGTTGCCACATGAGTTTTTTCCTTTTGCAATTTTATTTTGAATCCAAATACTGTAAAAGCCTTTATTTTAGCTATTTTGATTGATGGCCAAATAATGTTATTTCTTTTTTCTTGAAATCTAATTATGGGCTTTTATTTATTGTTTGTTTTGGTCCTCTCCCTCCCCCCACCCCACCAAGCAGGGTTCCCGCATGCATTTTTATTTGGAATCCAAATGCTGTAAAACCCTTTATTTTAGCTATTTTGCTTCATGGTCAATTAAATGTTTTTTATCTTTTTACTTGAAATCTAATTATGGGCTTTTATTGTTTGTGTTGGTAACCCCAACCAGGGCTGTCACATGCTTTTGTTACTTTTTGCGTTCTTATTTGAAATGCAAATAAACTCTTTACTGAGGTCAGGGATAAGGGTTATAGTGATGGGGAATGGTTGTTGGACTTAGAAAAATTCGAATTCGACGTGTAGCGTTTTTTTTGAAACACCCTGTATTTTTTTCTGGCGCAGGTCTCAGGGAGTGGACCAACAAAATCAATCCCGATCATGTGCATTGGAAAGTTCGCAATAACGGGTTGCAGATATCCTGCTTTCTTGGTTTGAGACACTTTGACAATCTGACAGACTGCACATGACCTCGTACACTTCACAGCGTCAACAAACAGTCTTGACCAGTACGCAACTTGGCGCAACCTAGCAAGGGTCTTGTGAATGCCTAAATGACCAGCCTGTCGATGGTCATGACAGCCGTGCAAGTAGGTGTGACGAAGAGACTTCAGTACATAAAGACGGTAGTTGCCGTTGATCCTTCCTCTGTCTTGAACAGTTGGATCCTTGTAGTATAGCAGTCCTTCACCATCAAAGGCGTACTTCTCCAGTACCATTATCATGAAGTTCGCTGTTTCTGTGCCAGAGGCCTTGCTTGGTTTGGTAAGTGCCTGTACCACATGTGCGATTTCTGGATTTTTCCTCTGCTCCTCCAGCAGTTGACGCTTGTTGCGAAGGTCGACAACTGGATCATCACGAAGGTAGAGCATTGGAGAGATTGTTCTGGCGTCCATGAATGCTGGTCTTTCTCCGCAGATGTGGCGCTGTTGTCCGTTGTCGGGCTTGCTGTGGAAGGCTGAGACGCTTTGTCGGATTTCTGCAACAGGGAGGAGTACTGTCTTCCATGTTTCTGCGAGTTGTTGTTACTCTTCGGTTGGTCCAGGACCTTGGGAGTTGGTCGTGTAGGTTCACTGGGAAAACGCATGCTGCGCGGCAAGTCCGCAATGGCTGTGAAGAGGGCATCAAAGATTCTGACTCCACAGCACATTAGGTAGTTTCTGCATCGGTCATTCATCTCGTCGACCAACATCTCTATCTCATACCGTTCCTCCCCACGTTTCGTCATTTTTTTAAACTGAGCGAACAAAGTCTAGTGGTGGCTCGTGCCTCTCTGGTGACCAAGTACTCATCAGTAGTAGTCGATCGTGGTCACGTTTCGGACGCTTGTAGGATTTCCTCAGCTTTTTAACAATGTCTCGCCAGGTTTCAAGAGGTCTCCTTTGAGCTTGCCACCAAATTAGATATTTGCCTTTCAGATTAGCAGTCATAAAGTTTTGCAACGAAATTCCCGCTAGTTTCTTGTCCTGGACAAAAACAGACATCTCATCTAACCATTCCGATGGGTTCCGATGGTCGTCTTCGAGTGCCTTGGGCTGAATATGCCAAGACGCTAATGCTGAAGCTAGGTCACCGGCTGAAGTCGCTTCTGTCGGGGTTGTAGTGACGGCCAAAGAATCCTTAATAAGCTCCTGTTGTGGGTGAGAAGCTTGATCTCCAGGGGCTGTGTTGATTTCTTTCTTCGCTTTGGCATCTTGCTTTTCAGAAGTTGGAAGTATTTCCTTGCTATGATGAGCTTTAGTGGGTGAAATTGAGGTGTCTTTACTTTATAGAGTTGTGTGGTCAAGGGTTTTCGGTGATGCAGAAGCTGCTGACTCCGTCATCTGCTCTCTTCCGTCGCCACCTTGCGCCGGAGAATACCGAGCGAATCTTGCGTCCGTCTCCCTACTAAGCTCTCTAAAATTCTCGTGGACTCCCTCCAATTTAGCCCTAATCTCTGCCAAAGCATCAACATCCTGCCTAGCAACTTGCAACGCCTACAATTTTAAATGTAAAGGTTGCAATTGTGCTTCAATAACACTCTTTAATAAATCTGTCAGATCATTCTCGTTTGCCTTTTTTGCCATTCTCGGATTATCTATTGGATTTGCGCCACGCAACGATTTTCAAAGGACTAGCAGGTAGGTGTCGCCTTCCAGTGTCGTTTTTGCGTAACTGGCCACAGAGTGAGATTCGTTACGTTCCTCTAAATCGCCTGACACATCTGAAAAGGTTAGCCACGAAGCGTTAAAATTAGATTTTTCCGACAATAAACTTGCGTTTGCCTTTCTATAGTTCGTCAAATTTGAAATAGATGCAGCAAAATCGTCTCGATCCTTTTAATGCTGCCCAAAATGTTTAGCGATTGATTTTTCGCTTGAAAATAGTTAGCTTGACTCTTGAAAGTTCTAGGAAACTATTACGCACAATTTCAGAACACAAATACTATACCAGTATTCTGCAACTTTTCGACAGACTGGCCACACGTCTGTGTTCATCAGGCACTATGATTGCCAAAAGTTTTTTCTACAACATCAGAATCACTTTTTGAACTTAGCGTTCGCGCTCGTGGCTGGCGCGGCCTCCCGTATTTGTTGGGCACGTTGTTCAAGAAAAAATCAGATCGGCACCGTATCTTTACTCTCTCTCGTACAAGTTTTATAAGATTATGGGAAAACGTAGCCTAAGGAAATGCCTTTCATATAATGTTCTGCCCCGGCCTCTAATTTAGTTATTTGCTTAGTTCTCTATGGTTACATAAACCCATTGAAAATTTCTCTAAAGCAATATAATGTCATTAATAATGACTTACGCATAGCTGCATTTCGTAAGGATAGTGGGCGTTGTTACAGCCGATATCCGCTTATAAAGAACCTAACTGGACAGTGAAAAAGGTTCCTTATAACCGAAAATTCGTTAAAACCCGGAAGAGAATACCACTAATCTGTTAGTATGGTTGTTTGCAATCTGTTCTTTAAAAGCAATTAATTCTTTAAAACAGAGTTCCTTATGTGTGTACTGTCCTCAGTTCTTCACTTTACCTTAAGGTTGCTGCAAAAACATTGTCGAACTGTTAGAATGGCAGCCGGACAGAATCTCCGGGACCCTTCTTCACCAGGGCGGATTACAGATTTTACAGGGGAAAAGCAAAACAAACAATGAAAATAATAGCAACAAATAGCGTAAAGATAAAGAATGAACTCATCGGGTGCACATCTAAAAAACAACTTCCCAACAATCACCGAAGACCTTGCACGCGACTCCACTTACTCAGCACTAAAGCCAACTACCTGATGTATTAGAAACCATCACTCACCTTAGCCTAAGTCAGTAATTAAAAACTTCCTTCAAAAGTTCTTAACATTATTAGTAACTTGTCCCCGACTGTAAATATATCGTCAGAAGGTATAGTGGTGTCGTATGAAAGGTTTCCTATCTGAATGTACGCATATTTGCGATTTCAAGTTAGGCCTATGCAGTATGTATCGACATGAGGATGAGCTCATGCTTGATCAGTTAGGTATGGTCACAAATGCTTTTTTGATTGCTTAAAAAAAATCGAAAGCTCACATGCTAAAACATTGCCTATTTTCAGTGACCAGATTGACCTAACAATACGCCGCCATGTCGACTTCTGCGGTCTACGTGTTGGACGTAAAGGGGAAGGTGAGTATTTAATACATCATTGAAATGTGATGATTTTGTTTGTTAGACCAATTTTTCAACATTGAGTGTTGTCCAAGTAGCTGTCAAAATTTAACATCAGTTGAAAAAATATTTAAATGAAAAAAAAAAAGATCTAGGCTCAGTTTTTTTTTTTTTGTTCTGACATTATTTGCCCTGAACTACAACTAGGCTATCCTACTAACCCTTCAGATTAGAGATTACATACTGATTTGTTGCTTTGTTTGCTAGGTTCTAATTTCCCGGACGTATAGAGGGGACATTGACATGGCCGTCGTAGACAAGTTTATGCCATTGTTGATGGAGAAGGAAGAAGAGGGATGTGTAACACCTATTTTACAATGCGAGGGAGTTACATTTGCATACATCAAATACAACAATCTTTATAGTATCCTTTTTAAATAACTTGGGCAGTCAAATGATTGTAGTTTTACAGTAAGTTTTTCCTTGTGTCTCAATGCAAACTGCTGCTAGATTTTGGGTGAGCTATCTCTACCAAGTCAAGTAGCATCAAGGTCTTTAACATCAATGCAAGGTATGTATTGTTGCACAGTATTCTCCCAACGTCCATCCCTTCATTACTATCATACACTTCGGTGATATTATAGTATGTTAACGTTAGTCCTGAATATATTGTTTATCATGCAAGTATTTTTTCGACAGTCTTGAACACAAAATCAACAATCAAGATCCATTGTTTGTAATATTTCTAGAGTAGCTGGATTATATTCCTCTGCTAATGTTGGCAATTTGATCTATTTTGTTAAAAACTAATGCTCCTAAATTGAAAAGGTCATTATGTTTGAAATTAGAAATGGAGGGAAGCGGGGAGCTCTGGTGGCAGTTAACGATCCATTTTTGGAACTTTCGTTGACTTTGAAGTATCGGATTTATTCAATTAAGTAACATAATTTACTCAATAGATACTATGCACATAAATATTTACACAGACAGATACACAAACGTTGTTTCAAATTTTCGAAAGTCAATCAGTCACTGGTTAATTGTGCTTGAACGTCAACTTTCTTCATCAGGCTTACTGTAATTTTGATACATTATTACTTCTGCATCAAACATACGGTTTGTTGTGGCTTGCATTCAAATTCTTCCATCATCACCATTGATCTTCACACTCATTCGTTTTCGCTGTCTGGAGGGATGTGACGGGAGTAAAGCTCATGAAATTCAGCCTCCATCACATCCATTCATCCACCATCTCGTGCATCTAAAATTACAAACCCTACTAAACGTCAAGTGCAACTTTTCCAAATGTCAATCCAGTAGCAGTCGCCACTTGGCCAGTAGACCTTACAAAGCACTCGCCATTTCACAATTTTTACTCGCTACATACCAAATACGTCTTGTATGATGAAAGGTTTCTCTAATTTATGCATTAACAAAATTGTGCAATTTTCTTAAACTCCAGTATTAATGCAGAAAATCCAGTTATATAGCCATTATAAATCTGAGCATAACGCTGCAAACCGTTCGTCTCTAACTTATACGGTTCCAGAGATACCCCTTTTTTAGTGGCATGCTCTGTAGCTAGTCGCCGATTTGGCGAGTAAGGCTAAATTCCAAGTCCCCAACTGTAGATTTCCACTCGCCAAATGGCGAGTGGCGACCGACATTGGGAAGGGTTGGTCAAGTGGCAGGCAATCCTCCAGACAGCGAAGACAAACGATTGTAAAGATAAAGTGGTCACGTGAGAATAATTTCAACGTAAGCGACAACAATCCATCCGATGCAGAAGTTCTCAAGTATCGAAATCGCAGTAAGCCTGATGACAAAAGTCAACGTTCAAGCACACAATACCAGTGATTGATTGATTTACAAAAATTAGAAACAAAGTTTGAAGGTTGTGTATTTGCACTCTGCCAAATATCAATTAAGTGTTTAGTGTACCTGGTGAAGATGGAAAATTGTTGTGTTTTCCGACAATAGAAGTCCATCGAAAATGTGCCTATACTCCTAGAGTGTGGAATTGGACATTGGGCAGAGCATAAATATGTTTTATAACTGATGTTTAAAAAATGGACTTCGATCATTCTTTTGCTATTAGGAGTGGTTCAGAAAAGCCAAGTATGATGACATGCTATGTGACGAAGACGAGACTTTTCTTTCACCATTAATAGAACGTTCTTAGAGTGCCGTTTGTTGGGGTATGCCAATCTGGTGCTGTCAGTTTTTGACAAAATATTTTCAGCTTATTGAATCGGTGCAATAAAGTTTTACAAAGTAGCTACCCTTCTCCAAGATTTCTACAGCTGCTATTCTTATGTCGATCACTTCGGCTCCTTAATTTGGAGTCTCTTGAGATGCGACGTCTTCAAATTAACTTGCACCTTAAGAAGTAGCACCTGAAAGCTAACTTACACCTTACATGTTCTCTAATGTATAGTCTTACTTACAATTTTTTTTCCGTTTAATCCTCATGGCTCGTACTGTGGTACAGGGTTCGTACAGGTACTGGAAGTATTGAAAAAATGTCTGCACTGGAATATATACTTGAAATTTATTTTTGATACTGGAAAATATGTAACTCGACCTAAACTGTTTTCTCCTGCAATTTAACAATTAGGACAAATTGTTATAAACAAAAAGATTTAATTTTACAAGTTTTACTTCAGTTATTTATTTGGTTAGCGCCATCTGCAATTTTAGTTTTCATGCCATCCCTCTGAAAAGGAAAAGCATGTTCATTTCCTGGAATAACACTGCGCCACGTCCTTCTTTCCTTTCTGCGTATACGTTGTCCATAGACATAGACTTCATACCTCTCCGTCAATTCAACACATGCTGATCATGGCACGCACTGGAAAATGTTTGGTCCTTTGTATTTTAAGTTTTAGATTTTCCTGGAAGATTGTTAAAAGTAAATATTAAACTACAAAAAATATACTGGAAAATACTTTGAAAAAAATTTGCAGTGCTTGTACGAACCCTGGTGGTGTCATTACAATGAGCCGATAACTAAAGCGTTTGTTTCTCAAACCGACCGAGTTGTTGTTGTATGGGATTCCCTGCCAGATATGGTTATCATCCATAACAGGTTTTATGAAATTTTTGCCGTAGATATTTATCCATTTGATTACCCTGTTTGATACGAGTCCTTTTGACCTGCGATTTATTACGGTCTTTGGTTAAGCTTTTGGAGTCGGTAGCGGATAACCATATCTCCCTCCCTCCCTTCCTTGCCCATTGCAGTAATTTTCTTATTGTATAAATTCTGTTCTTACAGTAGAACCTCGTTTATCCCAACCCCGATTATCCAAACACCCTGATTATCTAAATTCCCATTCTTGCAAAATATTCAGAACTTTTTTTGTAATTTAGAGAAGGCATCCGTATTGACTCGGCATTATTTATGTCCCTGGAGTCATTTTCATGCAAATTTTTCTTTCGAGTCATCTTATAAGCATAGTTCACAAACACTAAAACTCAGTAAAGAAAATAATTTTCCTCTGTTATTTTGCACACAAATTGGATTATCCGACCACCCTTCAGTCCAATTAGTTCGGATGATCGAGGTTCTGCTGTATTTAAGTAGTGAGAAGCGTTTGTGGTAAATGGTTTACTTCTTGACAGTTAATCAGTTGTATCTACTACGAAGAAGAATGCCAATATTGCCCTAGTATTTGTATTTTTGCATAAAATCGTTCAGGTAAGGAAAATTTAGATTTCATTTGAAAAATCTTCGTAGGTAAAAACCATTTGAGGCAAATGAATTAAGGTCAAAAGAGTGGTATAGGTTAGTTCATATAAAAAAATATCAAAAACTTTTGTCTTGCTGCCACGGCTGTGACATCACACTAACTCAATGCCATGATAAATTTCAGTAGGTTAAATCCCGTTAGCCGTGACTGGAAGTATGCGTCATAGCAAACAGTGTGGGTTATCAAGTTGCGCCACACTTTTGCTGATAACCCACACCCACACTTTGACATTTCCGGATCATGTGACAGGGAACGCACACACCAACGACCAAACACAGCATCCAAAAATTTAACTCAAGAAATAGGTACAAAAGGAATTAAGTTGCCGGAATGTCCCTAATGAAGTCATATCCCTGTTAACTCACACATGTTTGGCCCTCTGCTCCCCCCACCACAAACTAAAATGGAATGATCTTCATACCGATATACCTATTACCGTATTTTTTGAAAAAATTCTGAAACTACAAACGTACAAAAAGAATTACTTACCTTGCCGGAACGTCCCGCAATGTCCTTCTATCCCTGCTGCCTCACATATCGACTTTTATTCGCTCTCAACATGCTGCTTCGGAAAGTTGAGCTTTTACCAGCCAAAAACTGCATCTGTCTAACTCCCACTAACTCCCACTCACTCCCACTCACTCCCCTCCCACCACAAAATTAAGCTGCCAAAGGACTCGTCCGTCTAACATCTACCTCCCCCTCCACAAACTAAAATGGGATGACTTTCACTCATATCGACATACTGATTACCGTATTTCTTGAAGCAATTTTCACAAAACACAAAAACGTTTTAATTAAATATGAATTAGCTTGACGTCCCAACCGTGGTATAAATTAGTTATTGGTGAGAAACTCACGGTTACGGAGTATTGTACCATGAGTGCGATGATTGTCCACTCTCGGCAGGATATCATAACAGCCATGGTATAATACTCTGTAACCGTGTGTTGCTCACCAATAACTATTACTAGCCTTTAGTTTATGCTGAAATCGGTTATTTAATGCTCAAATGACCAAATCAACAAATTTGAAGCTACACTTAGCTCTCCCCACAAGGGGGCATACTAGTGCATCCCCTAACAATGCCTAATAAGCCACTCGTACTTCACTAATTGCTTGGGCATCTACTTCGTTAGGTCAATGCTGTTTCTGCTCCACAATTTTGAATTTTATTCGAGTAGAATGACTTAACTAAGAGACAAATTTTACGAATGTGTGTTTGTTTGATGTTACTCGCATCGCTAACTCTGGGGCTTTGGTCGACAGGCAGACAACGAACAGTCCGAAGAGCTAGACTGATAATACAGAAAGGCACATTCAGATACCATGTTGTTCAAATTAAAAAAAAAATTACAACTGGGGAGTTATCAGGACTAACCAAACAGTTCAATAACCTACAACTAAAGCCCAGAATTAGCGATTCAGGCAACATTGAACAAACACGAATTCATAGAATTTAAGTCTTATAGTTCGGACAGTTTACCCGAATACAATTTAAAATTGCGGAACACAAACAGCATCGACCTTACGAAGTTGATGACCAAGCGATTAGTGAAGTATGTGTGGCCTACTAGGCATTGTTAGGGGATGCACTACTATGTTCCCTGGTAGAGAGAGCTAAGTGTGGCTTCAAATTTGTTGTTTTGGGCTTTTGATCATTAAATAAATGTGTAAGCGATTTGATCATAAACTAAAGGATATGATTTTAGGATAGTAATTTTTAGAAAAAAATCTGTGTTTGAAAATCCTGCTGGCATTGGTTCGTATCGCGTAGCCTACTTATCAACAATATATATGGCTTGTTATTAAACTTAATATCAACAAATTTGAATTATTCCCTTATCGTATTTGTAATTATGAGCGTAAATCAACATTACTAACGTGCCTGTATTTTATTTAATCAGTAGAATTTTGAATTTATAGCTAAAACCAAAGAAATTTGTTACTGACCTTTGCTAACTTTTAAAATTAAGGACAAGGATAATTTTGGGGTTAGATTTTATTGAACTCTGGTAAGTGCAGGAAAGGTCCGCAAACAAACTATTCTTGTAACGCTCATACACTCTTCAAAACTCATTTAAGCACGCTTTCAAAACGAAGATATCACAAATTCTTGACACATCTGAAGATTTTGGCTCTTCTTTTACGACATTACTAGTTTTTTGAACTTGGTAAACATTGTGGCCTCTGGTATTTCCAATGCTTCGTTTTTGCTTGTCTTGTCTGTTCATTTTCAACCACTTGAGCTGGAGCAGGGAATCGAGGTCTCTGCCTATTAGGTGTACAACATTTGGGTTTGAAGGTCCCTAACTGTCAATGAGACAAAATGTCTCCTGTGGTGCTGGATGGCAATTGATGCTAGGCACCTCAGGTGGGTGTGTCTCGCACAGTTTGAGCTGATGTGTGTTTCCGTCTTTTCCCATCCCATTTAATACTCAGTGCCCATGCAATGGTGTGCAATGCCATTGCCTTCTACTTCACACATGGTGTTGGCCAATTCTTGTTTGCTGTTGTGCATTTGTGAAACGAGGAAAGGAGTGCGAACGAGAATTGGCCAACACATGAGTAACACCAGACATGAAGTAAAAGACAACGGCATTGCACTCCATTGCATTGAGTCTCACTGATCTCTATGTTCCACTTAGGGTTTCCAACCCGGGTACCCGGATGATTTACAGTCCTGAAAACCCCGGGTTTGGCAGAGCCATTTTCGCTCCATTATTCTCACAATTTCCCTCCATTAGGGAACGTTTTAGTTAAATCAAAGGGCGATGCGAGTAGTTACGTTGCGTCTGCGTGGCCACCGTCCGGTGATGGAACTCGGGCAATGCAGGAAAGCTTCCTCATTCTGCCATCGCCATAGCAATTAGAGCAGCATCGTTGCTTGTTTACTTTGTGTTCGGTCTGCATCCAACTCAGGTGGAGTCTACATGCGAGAACGTAAACTTTTAGTAGTTTACTTAATTTGACGCAAGTTAATTTTATACGAAAGAATTTGTTTAGGAAGATTAGAAAATTTTTAAAAAGGTGTGTAAAAGTTAATGTTACTGGTTTAATTTTTTTTAATGTTGCCTAATATTAGCAATTTTTCGAGATAAGACTTATGAACTCTTGTTCAGTTTTGTGTAAAACCCGGGTTTTAAAATTTGCAAACCCGAAAACCCGGGGTTGGCACTTAGGGCCGGGTTTGGAAACCCTAGTTCCACTATGTTACTATTATCATTGAATGGCTGGTTTACTTTTGTTTATGTAGATTAAATTGTACGTAGTATGCCTTTTCATTTAGTTGCCACTGGCTTTGGAGGTAAACTTGGTACTGTATTGGTCATGATAAGTTTATTGTTGTACATTACTTCCAGATTTTTAACGAGTACTTTAAAGAATTAGAAGAAGAGAGTATTCGCGACAACTTCGTCATAATTTATGAATTAATGGACGAGTTGGTGGATTTTGGTTATCCACAGACAACAGACAGTAAAATATTACAGGAGTAAGTATCGTTTTTACTTTGACTTTTTATAACAGTGCAAAAGTGATTGTTGAGACTATTCTTTGTTGAAAAAACAAATGAACTTGCTTATTGCATGCAAAAAGAGCGACAGGACACTTGTAACTGGTCAGTTTGCCCACTTCCATTCAATGAATAAGTATATATTTATAAAGAGGTTTTAATGTAAATGGTCAGATAAATAATTTAACGTTATACCAACTGCACTGTTACGGCAAAGTAAGTTTTGTTTCTCAGGTCCCTTTCTGTTCACTTTTTGTATGCAAAGTAAAAAAAGTTATCTAGGAAAAAAAAGGTTAATTTTAAGAGAACAGAGGTTGAAATACAGTTATGAGCATAACTGAGAAAGTACTTCTCACGATAAATAAAATGGGGTCATTTCTGGTATGCGAATGACTTCATCACACATAGGCCTTACAATTTTTTTTGTTTAATAAGAATGAGCATTGTTAGTTTTGGCTAAATTTGAAAGTTTTTCAATTAATCAAAAAGATCGTTAGATTTCGTACTGTGAAACTCCATTATAAACGAACAAAAGTCACCAGAAAAACGCACACTTTCACAACAGAAGACACTCACAATGTCTAGCGAATTTTCGATAGTTTACTATCTTCCTCAAGCCTTAAAGTTAGTTTGGACTCTGTTTACATCCCTGTTGTTTTCACCGTTGTTTTCTGCTCGTTCGTTGCCATGCTCGAACCAAGTTTCGAGCATGGCAACGAACGAGCAGACGACAACGGTGAAAACAACAGGGATGTAAACAGAGTCCAAACTAACTTTAAGGCCTGAGGAAGTTAGTAGTAAACTATCGAAAATTCGCTAGACAGTGTGAGTGTCTTCTGTTGTGAAAGTGTGCGTTTTTCTGGTGACTTTTGTTCCTTTTGTTCAATTAATCAAACTTTAACCTAGAGACACACTCATTGTCATGTCGATTGTGGCATGAAAAAGAGCCTAGGAAATTCGTATCAGAATCCTCTCTCGTTCCGTGGGTGACCTGAGCAGCTGATAAAGGTGGTAATCCAGGTATTTCCTTTGCTCCTGAAGAATTATTGATACAATTTCAATGGATGCTGACGAGAACACAGACTGGTGACTAGGGATGGGTTGGTAACCAAAACCGAAACCGAATTTTCGGTTTTTACTGAAAACCGACACCGAAACCGATTCGGATTTCGTGTTGGTTTTTCGTACCGGTGTTTGAAAAATCAAAAAATGATATGTTGTTTTACATTTTTAAAAATAGTTATCATTTGCTACGTATAAATGACAGCAAAGCTCCTAGCTATTAAAAGGAAATTGTACAGGAAAATGGTCAACGACGCTGCTGAAAGTAAAAGCAGGAGTGAGTTGAAGGTAGTAATACTACTGTTACAAGAAAAAAAAAAAATAGAAATATCTGGTTGGGGTGGATGTTGATACCGAAACCGAAACCGCGGTTTTTTGGGCGTGAAAACCGAAACCGGAACCGAAGTCAAAAAAATGAAACCGACCTATCCCTACTGGTGACCTTGCTGACCCTTGTGGACATGTAACCTACATCATACATTTATTTTTGTCATGTTTTCAATGTTTTTCTAACTCTCCGTATTGTACCTTGTGTACGGTCAAAGCAAAATAAATAAATATAAATATTTTCAGTTTTTTTTTTTCCCAAACTTTCACCGATACGAGCATTTTAATGTAGCCAGTTTGGGCGGGGATACGTTATTGTCGACTCAAGTAAGCTAGGATTTTTTTGTAGGCAGTATATTAGAAAATGAATTTAGTGTGCCAAGATAAAAGCAATTTGCCGTTTTTTGTGTTAAGGAACCACGCCTGCAACCATTTATCTCGTTGTGCTCATTATACTAGGTACATAACTCAAGAGGGTCACAAACTGGAGGTCCAGCCCCGTCCCCCGATGGCTGTTACCAACGCGGTCTCTTGGCGCTCGGAGGGTATCAAGTATCGCAAGAACGAAGTGTTTTTAGACGTCATAGAATCTGTTAATCTGTTGGTAAGGCTAACAATGGGTTTTCATTTAGACAATCTAAAGACTTGCGTGTGCTAAATGGGAATTGACAATAAAAGGTGTTTTTTTGTAAGGGAAGAATATAAGACCCAGAATTCGGGTTAAAAAACTAATATGTGAAACCAGTTAATTGAGGGATATGTGTGCTCATTAATTAAAACAACTTTAATTGAAAAAACTGTTAGCACAATAATACTTAATGAGGAGTTTTATTTTTGATGACTTGGATGTAGTTGTAAGAGTAAAAAGTGGAGAAAAATAAAACTGCATTTAAAACACATTAACACCCACTTGTACATGAAATGCATGAAAACATAATGCGTTTTCAGTAAGACTCGGCTGATAGTAGCTTTCAATTATCTGATCCCTTACGATGCTTTCTTACCATACCATAGCAGAATTTTATCTTAGCAATCTAACATGGATATTTTTTTTCATTTTCAGAAATTATATTGCCTTAATAATGGCATCTTTGTAATGAACATAAAAATAAAACATTCCAATGAAGAATTCTACATAGTCAGGCTTTATAAGCAAGCTTGTTCATGCGATTTTTGGAACATTTTCTTAGTTTTTGCTAACTTATCATCGAGAATGAATGACAGTATCAGTTTGAACTTAGCACCGCTCATGGTGAATTGAAACATAAGAATCGGTTAATTTTTCTCAAATAGTCGGCTAAGACTCTACCGGCACCGATATTGGCATTGATATTGGATCGTGTCGGCTAACTGTTTTGGTCAAATGTCGGTTTTTGCAATATCTTCGCCAAAAATTATCCGTTTTTGATATTCCAATACACCATTTTAATCGTTTTTTCGAGAGCTTTCCGATAGTGCTAATTTCAAAACAATAGCTTCAGTCGTTATCAAATTATTTAACAAAAACAAAAAACAGGTTCCAAAAACCGCACTTTACTGCAAGGTGTTTGCTCATAGAGCTTTGAGATTCGGAATTTTTCATCAAATTTTGTTTCTGAATATGGAAGAAACATTAACTTTACTGAAAGTAATGCATTGAAGTATCGGTATTGGTGATGTAGCATCGGAACGTATCGGATCGGTCAAAGTTGGTATCGACCAAAACTGCTGGCCAATATTTCGTGGTGCGCCTTGCCATTAACATTAGCTGCTACGTGTCCTCCTTATTGCCTCCTAATTGCGGGAATTGGCCAAGCGCCAACAGCAATGCAGCAAGTGCGAAAAAATTAAGATAAACAGAATGATAAGAACCTGTAACATACCAGACTGTGTAAAATTCCGATTCCACCTAACATTATTTGCATTACACATGGTTGATCGCATGTTTGTTTCTTGAATCCCAAATTTTGATTCATTTTACATTTTCTTCATGTTTACAGGCCAGTGCCAATGGAAATGTCTTGCGGAGCGAAATTGTTGGGTCGATCAAAATGCGCGTCTACCTCTCGGGCATGCCAGAGCTGCGTCTCGGTCTGAACGACAAGGTGCTCTTTGAGAGCACGGGACGTAAGTGTTTTACTTGTTTTTAGTTTATAAGTTTTATAAACGATTATGTACACAAAGTTTGTGGCCCTGGAGATCTAAATGTTAATGTTGTCTTCAAGAGAGCAATAGCTAGGTGTCATCTTGAAAACCCGTTTCCTCTTACTGACAGGTGGGAAGAGCAAATCTGTGGAGCTTGAGGACGTCAAGTTTCACCAGTGCGTGAGGTTGTCGCGTTTCGAGAACGATCGGACGATATCGTTCATTCCCCCTGACGGCGAATTTGAGCTGATGTCCTACCGCCTTAACACGCACGTGAGTCTTTGCTTGGTACCGCTTTTATGTTGATAAACGTGCCAACCAAAGTCTTTAAACCACATTCCACTGAATTTATGCTTTATTTTAAAGGTGAAACCCCTCATCTGGATCGAGTCTGTGATTGAACGCCATGCCCATAGCCGTGTAGAATACATGATTAAGGTAGGCAATGACTGGTACTCTTCCGAGCTTTTGTGACTGGGTATGAAGCAGTCATATTTGGTATACCATAAAGCTATATCAGATGTCTTGTGTGCAAATGTTTTATCAGTTTACGATGAGGTCAATAAAAAATATACATTCTGTAGTCAGTGTGCCAAGAGCCTTGAAAAAAGACTTTAAAATGGGCCGCTTTCGTGTATGACCGCTGCTTTGTATTAATAATAATACTGTAATCTTTTCATCTCTAATTGGTTGATTCCTTATTCGTTAACCAGGCAAAGAGCCAATTTAAAAGGCGCTCCACGGCCAACAACGTGGAAATCGTGATCCCCGTGCCTCACGATGCCGATTCACCCAAATTCAAGACGACGATTGGCAGTGTCAAGTATGCTCCTGAACAGAATGCCGTCATTTGGAGCGTGAAATCATTTCCTGGGGGTAAAGAGTATTTGATGCGTGCTCACTTTGGTCTGCCAAGTGTCGAAAGCGAGGATTCGGAGGGCAAACCACCGATTCATGTAAAGTTTGAAATTCCCTACTTCACGACTTCCGGTATTCAGGTATGTGAAATAAAAATATACGTCAAACATTTTATAATCACGACGTAATAGGTGGGTGTCAATGTTTGGTGGCGTCGAAACATTTTATGAATTTTGTTTACATTTTGGTCCTTGGGTGCCCGTTATATTTTACTAATTATTAGGGCTGTTCCGATAACCACTTTTTATAATCGGACATCGATACCGACAACAGCATGCAAATTGCAAAGTGTCAGCAAAACTAACCCGATACCAGCAGAATATTGAACCAATGCATGATCAATGCTTTCTGCATTTGCAAACTAGTGGTCGGTATTTTCACTAGTAGACATTTTCAAATTCATGATGCAGGTGGGTATCTGACCACAATGGGGAATATGGGGGGGGGGGGGGGGGGGACTCATTCAATGGGGGCTTGAAGTCGGGAAGGTTCGCCTGCTATTTTCATTTCATGCTCCCCAGTAAAGTATTTTGGCCTCGCATGCGGGAATTAGCTAGACAGGCGTATATGTTACGCCAGGGAGCAATTAGTATAATTTAACCCTTTTGAGTCCGAGCTACGATACATCGTTGCGCAAAAATGACGCCGATAACGTCGGAGGAACGATACATCGTTCGCTCAGTTCTACGCTCTGTTAAAAAAAAAATACTATTGCGTACATCGGAGGGTAACTCCGATTGAAGTAGGTAGTTTGGAATGTATATTTAAGGTTTATTTCGGTTTATTTAACTTAAATCGTCTTTTTATTACCTTAAGTCGATGTTATTGTTGGCATCGTCGCCAAAATCGACGTGAAATTTGCGTTTGTTTGCAAAAAACAGCCCTCGGTTAAAACGATCGTATCTCTGGAACTACGCAACGTGCAGCCGCCATCTTGAGCGCGTTCGAGAGAGGGGATTCCTAATTTTCTAGCCCGCGAAAAATGACGTCATCAACTCCAACGTCACTGCCTGTATTCCTCGAATGAAAAGTGCTGTTTCAACGGCCTTTGTTCAAATTCTTCCCGATCGCGTGCTATCGCGTGCGCTGATTGGTTCGTTCGCGGCACGTGACCCGCCGGCCGTTAATTCGTGACGTCATGCGAAGCGAGTTAAGGTTGTATTCATTGGCGCTAGCAGGAGCGCGTTCGCTTGCGGGCAGCTGGTCAATATGGCCGTTCAGGACGAAATGGTAGTGAGCTTTCGGCGATCGTAAATATTGGTGGAATAAAGCAACTTTAAACTATTTTTACGTTAATACTGTAAAACATAAAATAAGGATTTTGGAAGTAATAACAGGCGTTGTGACGGAAGAATATCGAGTGGATGTTATCAGTCCGAGTACTGTAAGTTGAAACTGTTTACCTAGTTAAAGGATTTTTTAAAATAACGAAAACGTAGGACGATGGTCCTAATTATATTTCGGTTCAATAATTTGCAATATAATTATTACGTCTGCGAATTTTTATACGCCAAGACAGCATAGTTTTTTTAGTACAATTTATTTTCGTGAGGCATGCAACTTGTTCATGGCATCCATGTTGCGGCCATGGCCTTTTTCGCTCGCGAATTGAAAAAATGGCTCGGACTCAAACGGGTTAAAAGGAGTCATAAACCAACTATAAAGGAAACCTGGTTTCCTGTTCTGATTGTTTAATTTTTAGCCAATAGTCAATTAACCATGGTAACAGAACCTTTCTGGGTATTGACGAATCTTCATTCAAATACTGTGACTGCCGACTTTATGATGGTTAGGGGCGCAAAAATGAGGTAGCTGGTGACTGTGTATGGTGTAGTGCTCTAATACGGTCTATAACAAATTGGTCTAAACATCTTTATTGGTAGCCAATGTAATTTAGGGTTGTAGGTTAGTTGTTTATGGAGCTGTAGTTCCAAAAATTCTTTTCAGGAAAAAGGTTTAATACGCAAATTTCAAAAAGAAATTACACAACAGTATCACACATTTTCGACAAACCACTAGGAGTCCGATGGAGTTGGAAACTGTTCGTTTGTCGTCATCAGGTGTCACTTAGGTTTTGGATCATTACATTGCATCTTGGAATTCCAACCCCTCAGTGGGTGCCTCCGGTATTTATCAGGCTCACACTGTGTTCGTGGTGTAGGAGTTTTCCACCTTACTGCAAGCATAGTAGAACGACCAGGTTGCACCATGTTGTGAATTGTGGTGTATACTGGCAGTTGCATATTCATTAAATTGGCTCATGTATTCAGGTAGTGCTGGAATGATAGTGGGTAACTCGTACACCGAGAGCGCATTGTTAGCCTGATAAATACTGGAGGCACTCACTGCCGAGTTTGAATTCCAAGTCGCAATGTAGAGAAGACGATCATCTAAAACCTAGAGCAGATGATTCCTCCAAAACCTAAGTGACACCTGATGAAGACAAACAGTTTCTAGGTAGTGGTTTGTAAGGCTGCATTGATTCCAACTTTACCGATCCAATACCGAACCGGTTTTAACCCTTTTAGGTCCGAACGATTATATATCGTCGTCGCAATTCCGGTGCAAAAAGACCAAACAACGACATATCGTTCGCTCAGTTCTACGCCCTGAAAAAAAAAAAGTATTGCGTACATCGGAGGCTAACTCCGATTGAATTAGGTATTTTGGAACGTATATTAAAGGTTTATTTCGGTTTATTTAATTCAAATCATCTTATTACCCTAAGTCGATATTATTGTTGGCATCGTCGCCAAAATTGACGTGAAAATTGCGTTTGTTTGCTGAAAACAGCCCTCGGTTCAAGCGATCCTATCTCTGGAAATACGCAACGTGCAGCCACCATCTTGAGCGCGTTCGAGAGAGGGTATTCCCAATTTTCTAGCCGCGAAAAATGACGTCATCAACTCCAACGTCACTGCCTGTATTCCTCGAATGAAATGTGCAAACTCTTCCCGATCGCTGTTGCTATGTGATTTACAAGTCTGAGCTGCTGACCGGTTCAATATTGCTTCACCGAAGCTAGCAGGTGCAGGTGTTTCCGAGGTCGTCGTGGCTGCAACAAGGTGGGGGAGGCAGGCCGTACTGTGCACGAGTGAAACAAAAGTGTCAATGCTGACTGTTATACGCTGAGTTATTATCTTGGACACAGGCCAACCTGGTAGGGTGGTTCCAGGGTACGGAATCGGTTGAACAGCTTGAAGCGTAGTCTGCTTTGGTGGTGGCAAATGCTGGGAGATCGCTGACTTAGAGTGATTGGCACACGTGGGCTCCGGCCGTGCTGCGGTCCACCATTGCATCTAATTTCGGGGAGGTGCTTCGCTAGGCCGAGGAAGACAGCAGGGCGATGTGCGGGAATTGTTAACAATACTGGATGCAGTATGGTTCCAAGTGCGTCTGCGGGGTGCGCAGGCAGGTGGTTTCAAACGGTATGGCACCTGAGGTGTACATCAGTGAGAATAAGGCGGAATGAGGTCCGCAGATTCGGTATGCTGGTTCTGGTACTGTCAGGCGCATATGGGAAGTGTTCTGGGGGCAATGTACAGTCCAGGCGTCGACAGGGCGACGGGTTACCTCGCCATTGCAGAGACGAGTTCGGCTTTCGACTCTACGACTATCATCGAAGTTGGTTGGGGGTGCCCAACAGGGCTTGTTTGTCTCCAAGGCAACGGCACAGCTACAACAGTTCAGGTCGTGGGGCAGGTAAACCGGTATAGGTGTCGTGGATCGGGAGGTGCTCGTAGCCGGTACCCACAGGTCCTCTCCTGGACGATGCAGTCTGGTGGGCAGTGATCGTAACACTGCCGTGGGAGGCGGCTCCCTAGTTCAGTCTGCGACAAGCGATGCTTGGAGCTGGACAGGTGGGGTTGCCCAACCGAGAGGGTCCCCTGGTGGACCCTTGGGCAAACATGACGGCCACAGATTTCTGGGGCCTGTGCATCGGTGCAGTGGACGTCGACGAACCTGTGCACACCGAGTGCAAAGTTTAGTGGTGTAAGATTCCGTATCGTAGAACTTGCACGTTTCTGAATCTATCCCAAAGAGTAACACAGTGAGGAAGGATGCTACAAATGAGAATTGAAGATTCTACCAGAGAACTTGTTCTCGCAGGAGAATATAAGTTCTCTGAGTAGACTACGACAAAACTGTGTTACGTTGAGTACCCTCCCGCCACCCTGCTACGGACTCTTACCGCGCTTGCTGCGAGCGAAAAGAGTGAAGGTTAGTAGTGAGGGCAGAACGGGGGAAAGTAGGGGCGGAAGTGACGTAAATTTGCATGCATTTCCAAACGGAAATGACGCAAAACAACAGGTTACAAAGTGCCGCAGGGTAGGGAAGGATCCCAAAGATTAACACAGTTTTATCAGATTCTACTCTGAGAACTTAGATTCTCCTGCGAGAACAAGTTCTCTGGTAGAATCTTCAATTTTCTGCAACAGTCCAAGAATTGGTAAAATAAAAAAATTTGAATCGGTAACCCGCGGTTAAAATGTATCTAGGAACATACTCAGCGATTTCCTGAGTAAAACGCCGAGAACCGCATGTCGTAATCTCAAACGGTTCCAGAGTTATCGATATTTCTGTGAAAGTTGCCGTTACCCATCCCACAAATATCGCCGTAGCCTTAGTGGTTTGTCAAAAATGTGTGATACTATTGTGTATTCCGTTGTGAAATTTACATATTGAATCTATGATGACTTCTTTACAGGGTTTTCTATTAATATGAACGATGGAGGTTCTTCAAGTATTTCGTCATCAAGAGGGGGGGGGGGAGAGGGGCATACAGGTAACAATTAATGACGATGGGGGAGGGGGGTGGTGGCCAGTTGATGACGCACTTAACCTACGTAAAAGATGGTGGAAAAGAGCAAAAACAAAGATCCTCAGAAAAACACTACTTTTTTTTTGAGGGGGGGGGGTCAAATTAGAAATAACGTAATACTGGAGGGGGCGGGATTGAAAATGGCCAATTTCTTGATGACGTAATACTAACGCCCCCTGGTGGCTAACTAAATATTGAGAAATTCTTGTTGGGAGGTTCATTCATGTTGAGAGTACAGTTTGCTATGAAAATTAAATTCTTTTTACTGTGATCCTTTAAATGTTTAATTTGTGTTGTAGGTTCGCTACTTGAAAATCATAGAGAAAAGTGGCTACCAAGCCTTGCCATGGGTTCGATACATCACTCAGAACGGGGACTATCAACTGCGGACAAATTGAGTTGTTCTTTTGACGACCGTTTTCTTCCCAAATCGTACCGCCACACATTCCATCCACCACCAATGTCGGACCACGATTTAGTTCCAATCAGGCTTACACTTCAAGTCGTCCACGGCCACTGCTCGTTAAGTTATCGGTTGATTGCAGTCAGTTAACGTGGGTGTCTGTTAACTCGTGTGAACCACGTTGCATATACTTAGCATTTGAACAGTTAGAGGAGTGTATTATAAATCATGCTTTTCTGTTTGTGTTGTGTTTATTTTATGTGATTTTTTTTTCAAACGACATAATGTTGAATTAGGAAGAATATTTAAAAATGTGAATATGATGAAATATTTTAATTATTTGTTGGAAGAGGGATCAAGTTGGAAATGTATTTAGACGATTAAAGCAATGGGTTGCAGCCAGTTGAATTTTTGTGATTGAGATTTTATTTTTATGAAATGTCTCCGTGCCGTAATGAAATGTGTAATTTAAATATTTGCGTTTTAATTCCCATTAAAAAAGGTTTTTTGTGAATAGGTAGATCTGCCATATTGGGTTCTAATTAAGAAATGGAACAAAAAAAATGACCACTAGTACAGGTGGTGCTAGCCAGTTTTACCATCATCGAGTTTAATAATGTTTATTGAAAAGATGCTCTGGTGTTGAAAAAACATTGGCCGTTGTTCTATTTTGACATTCTCAAAAATAGGGATGTATGCAATTTGTACTCGAACTCTGCTCACATCCATATTTAAAAAACTCGATTCCGGAGAAAATTGCGATAACTTTGCCAATTTTTGGCCGATTTTGACGTTCAAATATACCAAATTCATTGTCTCGAGAAGAGCTTTCCAGTGGTGTGCATTATTGAAAATGTCGTAATGGCTTCTACTCTGAAAGTTCGTCATTCTTGATCATTCGATTGTTAAAAACAAATTTTTTTATTTTATTGCCAAAACACATTAACCTGATAATTTTAGCATTACATTTCCCAAAAGTGATGTTCTCCGGGAGGTTTCTTCCGGTGCGCAGGCGCCTACTTGCACGATAAATAAAAACGGCACTTGCAAAAGAAAATAGTTATGTTCTCCAAATACTCGAACTTGGCTCGACTTGAATTAAAATTAGCCTACTCAGTATTCGCACACTCCTACTCACAAATTTCCCACGTTTTAAAATCTGCTTTCTGATGGCAATGTAGCCAAAAAAGCTTATGTCAAATTCAACATCAGTCCTAGTTGACTGAAGTTCATTTGGCCAGTGACGGAAAAGGGAACCAAATTTTAGTATTGTAAATGGTTTTTCATATGCTAAAAACCATCTTGAAAAAGACCTAATTTACAAAGTAATGTATAGATCAAGAAATCGGAATCGATAATTCATCATAAAATGAAAAAAGGCAAACTTGTACTATAACCCAAAATTGAAACTTTTTTTTACTGACACGGTTAGTTGACGAATGAATAGGGAGGAGACTTAAGTGGCCTACCACATCAAGATGCAAATGAGATGCATCTTCTAGAAAAGCGTCACTATGGCAAAAGCTCATGTTCATCAAGGCACGGAACCCCCCCAGTTGAACGAGTCCTCTTTCATAAAGCTGATGATGATAATGAGACAAAATTTCCCAAGGTCGAGTGTCAGGTGAACAGTCTCAACAAGACCAACTTTCTTCATGCGAAGTCGAAAATGTGTAAATAGCTTTGGCTTGGATTAGGTCAAAGCTCACGACGTTCACTTTCGAAGACAACAGCGGATGAAGGTAGCTCATCATTTCCAGGGAAACACTACAAAACTTTTGAGAAAGATACATGATATGAAATTTCATAAAATCCAAATCGATAAAATAGCAAACTCTAGCTACTGAAACACAACTAGCGCATGATGGTATCTGGACTGTAATCATCGGGTACTTTGCTAAGTGGGACATGCTATTAAAACTCCTAAGTCAGGAATTTCGTCTTGAGCAGACAATAAATGAAAAAATTTAATTTGGTAGGTACTCTGGGATGCATGAGACAGGGTCACATGAGGAGAAATTCCTCATCACGAGTATTGTGACTAGGCGACTTGATTCTTGGCGGAGTGATGGCGACTAGGTGCTCATCCTTTACAGTGTGATTACTCTCGATCGGGGGCGACTTGGTTGCAGACGTCGCCATGTTAGGTTTCGTCAGTCTGGTCTGAGTTAGTAACCTGAAACAGCAGGGAATCTAATGAAACCCCCGAAATGGAAACTGAACTAGTCTTTTGCTTCTTAGTTGGTTGAGGATCTTGGCCTGAACCTCTCAAACGAGAAGCTTTTTTTCAGCTCAACGTTTGTCAGTCTTTGCTGGCTTCACGTCCCGAATGACGTGATGACTTGAAGGCATGTGATGTTTTATCAGTATGAAAAGACTTAGGAACTAGTGACGACTTGTCGATATCCAGGGCGCACACCGAACTCCAAGACTAGCAATCACGTAGTGGACACGTACTGCACCATGTTAGGGAACTTCTTCATGTCTCTGGTGCTCTGGTGCCACAGGAATAAAAAAGGCACACCGATCCTGGCAGTTTTATGGATGAAAATTGCCATAGCCCTGAACGTCACACCTTTCAAATCATAGTTCAAAGACTCTATTCCCCGAACCGATTGCAGCAACTGATCTCGGAGGGTGTAAGGTCCGCAAGTAGCAGGCAACTAATGCCAAGTGCCATATGAGATGACGAAAAAGGCTCAAAAAGGGAGAAATAATTCCTCCGAGAACCGGGGTAGCCTGACTGGTCGCTGCCAGCAAAAAATGACTAGCCTTAATTCCAAACAAAACCCTTGTCATTCTAAAAACGTTTAGTACTGGCTCCTTGTCCCGAGTCAATACTTCATTAGTCCGCAAAAAGTCTGGCATCTCGTTCGTGGTTTTTCTATTCAACTTGGAGAACAACTTTTTTTTTGGTTTCGGTTACCGACTCATCCCTATTTGTTATCACAATGAGGTTTTTACGATGAAGAAATTGGTTCATACAAATGTATTAACCAAACACTTGTACTGACACGATTTCCCTTAAACCTTTTGGGTCTAACGCCATTTTTCATTTTCCTGTTAAAAAAAAGCCTATGGCCAAACATGACTGCCATGAACAAGTTGCATGCCTCGTGAAAATAAATTGTAATAAAAAAAAACAACTATGTAGTCTAGGAGTATAAAAATTCGCTGACGTAATAATTATATTGTATATTATTGACCAAAAATATAATTAGGACTATCGTCCTACGTTTTCATTATTTTAAAAAATCCTAAAAGTTTACAATGTAAACAGTGCTAACCAAAGTTTCAACTTACAGTACTCGGAATGATATCATCCACTGGATATTCATCCGTTACAACGCCTGTTATTACTTCCAAAATCATTATTTTATTTTATGTTTTATTACCGTAAAAGTAGCTTAGAGTTGCTTTATTTTATCAATATTCACGATTTTGAAAGCTCACTCCCGTAGGACGCCGTCATAACTGGCTGCCTGCCAAGCGACGCGCCTATGGGTGCAACCTTGACACGCTTTGCGTGTTGTCACTAGTGAACATCCGAAGAGTAACGTGCCGCAAACGAACCAATCAGCACTTGTGATGGCGAAGAGTTTGAACAAAGAGCGCTGAAACAGCACATTTTATTCGAGGAATACAGGCAATAATGTAGGAGTTAATGACGTCATTTTTCGTGGGCTGGAAAATTGGTATTCCCCTCTCTCGAAGGCGAGCAAGATGGCGGCTGTACGCTGCATCGGAGATATGATCGTTTGAACTAAGGGCTATTTTCAGCAATCAAAACGCAATTTCACGTTAATTTTGGCGACGATCAATTAAGGTAATAAAAAGATGATATTGAATTATATTAACCAAAAATACACGTTCTAAAATAATTAATTCAATTGGAATTACACCTCTGATGTACGCAATTGGATTTTCTTTTTTAACTGAAACTAAAACTGAGCGAACAATATATCGTTCGTCCGACCATTTTGGTTTGGAATTCGTACGATTATATAGTGTCGCTTGGACTCATAGGGGTTAAAAGGCTGTGTACCCCTGCAGCTGTCATTGCACTTGTATATTGATGAAGTCACTGATAAGTTTTTTCATCCTTTCTACAGTGAATTCCACGATTTTACAGAAAATACCACAGATTTGGTCAACAGTTGCCAGCCAGCGCTAAAATGTTTCAGTTGCTTGCTCATACTTTTTCCCCTACTACATGTGACCAGAAATACAAAATAGGCAGCCAATACATTATGTTGCACAAAATAAGAAAATTACGATGCCGATCACATGCACGGAATTTTTATTTTGCTGCACTCCTCCGATTCTTCCCAAAGCTTTTTGCTGGGATACAGATACACAGTAGTCTGCTGTGAGGCAGCATAAAACTACAGCTCTCAATACAAAAAATATACAAACAAAGTGTTAAACAATATTTACATTTTAAAATTCAATTCGGCTTTCTAGACCGATGTCCAGCATGATCACTGAAAAGCTCGTAAAACTGAATTAAACCAGTCTTAAAAAAAATAGTCCTCTGTAAACTCAAAAACGTACATAAGAACTTCACACCACAATGGATGCCACCAACTTTCTACTCCCAACCATGATTACTCATGTCACCTGCTACCTTACTGCCCTATCTCTAGGTTGAGAAGGGAAGGTTCAAGGTTCGGTTGTTTTGGACTCAGTAACCGGCATAATTTGGTGGGCTCCGTTACCAGTTCAGAAACGGGTTGGCCATAAAACTTATCTTGCTATATCCCTTGTTAGCAATCTTCCAGAACAAACAATGCGACACACACGAATGGTGAGCATATTTCGTGCAGGCGATAACGGAAATGTCATTAAGGCGGCTCTATTTTGTTGCCAACCTATTCCTTATCTGTTGCAGGTTTCGGTCAAGATAAAAAGTTGTACGAAAGAAACTATTTTCTTCTCTTGAATCGAGGTTTCCCTCTTTGAGCTGTAAAGCTCTTGGAAACTTCCATCTTTGAAACTGGAAGGTGAAAGCTTTCCCACAGCTGCTTGGCCGCCGACTCATTTCCAAGAATTTCAGTAATCTCTTCGACTGACAGAGAGGCCAAGTGGTCTATACTCTTGCCTTTGTCAAGAAGAGCGTAGAGGTTTTTCGAAGACACACCGGGCAGCTTGGCAAGAAAATCCTGTAAAGAATCAACAACAATCAGCCCTGTAGTTTTAGTCTGTACAACAGTAGGACATTACAATCCACTAAATAGGAAAATGCCAGCGAAGATGTACTTAAAAAAAACTGCAGTCAAGTTGACTATCACGAGACAGTTTAAAACGAAATGCATGCTATAATGAAATGAAAATGTTATTTTATTATGGTTGGACCTACTTATTTTTGTTACGATTTCCCCACATAAGTAATTGTAGTACCGTACATCATTTTCCTTATAACAAGGTTAATAATTTGTTCCCATCAATTCTACTAGCTCTGTTAACGAGTTCTGGGAAGATTAGTCAACAGTTCGTGACCTAGATTGTGTCGTCTCGTACTTCTCTCCAACCCTTCTTGCGAATCTTTTACCCCGTCTCTCCATCCTACAATATAATAACCGTAATTTCACGTGTATTACTCGCGGACTATACGTAAATTTTTATTAATAATTTATTAGTGCAGACAATCTGAGGTCCGGACTATATGAAAAGATTAAAATTCAAAATGTTGTGAAAAAAATCCTCTTCTGTTTGGCCAAAACGAAATATTGCTTACCGTAATTCACTGACCTAATTTTAACCCAATATTTCTTTCCTCCCCCCAACTCATCCCCATTGCTAGTTGTAGGTTGCTAATTAAAATGACACAGGACAAATCTTGATGCTTTTGATTAAAACTTTTGTGTGCTTAGCAGACATCACATTGTGTTAGGCTGATCAATGTCTATTTTTGCATGCAACGATCGGAACTCTTATTGACTATTTTTTTTAAAGATTATTATTACTAAGGCTGTACCGAACCGAACAAACCGAACCGAACATGGCCGAACAGAGAGCGTTCGGTTCGGTTCGGTTAGGTGTTCGGTCTTTGAAACGCAAAATACCAAACCGAACATATTTTCACTTCTAATCGGCAGATTTTGATGTTTGAATACACCATTTTGAAGGTTTTTTCGCCAGCTTTCTGTTGGTCCAAACCACAAGTTCCTAGCTCTAATGGTTCAGAAGTTATAAGGGAAAATGTAAAAGTAGTGGAGATTTTTTTTATATTTAAACAGACTTTCAACATATATGGACTTACAAGTCCATGTGAAAATACCTACATTTGTTAAGAAACTTGTGCTTTGATGAATCTTTGTGAACTGAGTTCTTTTACATTTTAGTTTTAAAATAGATTGGCTTGGTACATTTTTGTTCGGTTTGGAAGTGTTCGGTGTTCGACTTATTTAAGGTTTGTTCAGTTTGGTTCGGTTCGGCTGACAAATTCCCGTTTGGTACAGCCTTAATTATTACAGGTCTAAAAAGTTAGGGAGTTCTAGTTCCAATTTAATTAAAATTATTGAGCATTGCTATGCAGTAGTATAAATTTAATTATAGTTTTAAACTGCAGACTATCTGGGAGTGCGGATTATCTGGGCGATTTATTTCGTAAAATGCTTTCCTTATAGACCTGCGGATTATCTGAGAGGCGGACTAATGCGTGAAAATACGGAAGTCCATTCAGTATGCAGGGGAAAAAAGAAGAGGGAGAGGAATAGCTACTTTTCCAAAGCAGACCGAAACCATCGTAGTAATGGAGCGTCATGAGCTGATCAATTTTAAATATCTGAGGACGTTTTAACATAAACTCTTCAGTCCCAGTGTACAGCATACTGTACAGCAACAAGACGGGGGTTAACGAGGTCCCTAAGCCTACTGCGAATTTCGTGGAGAACTTCGGGGATCCCGGGAGCAACAAAACAGCCTAGAGTCAACATCCTCGCCTCCAAACCAATTGAACCCCGGTTCGAATCCTGCAACTCACTACAGGAGTATAGAAATCTAAAAAGTGCCTGCAGTTAATACGGGACTCGGAATACATGTAGGGCTATGGGATTGGGTTGTGCAGGTAAACATTAAACATTTTCATGCTCTGTGCAGGTGATATTGTATGATCACGCAATAATCAAGATTTTGTATTATTTTCGTTTTAAAGAAGATATTACGTGCCTTTTTCCCCGTTTCCATTATAATTGTTTTAACAAAATTTCTTTTATAATGAGAAAGTAATAATGTCTGTAATTTCATTATAAAGCTTTAACTGTACCAAGTTATTGAGTCAAGAAAATCTGATTTAAACTTTGGAAAATCTCTCGGCAAACAATGCCTTGCTGCCTTTACAATTTGTAAATTCGCAACATCCATGCTGTTAAATTCATGACATTCTTGCAAATTCTTGAACACACCATAATGGCTAATTCAACCGTGAGGTTTTCTTGAAGTACTGTCGGAAAAATTCATAATTCTTACGCACGATCCCACCAATAGATTATTAGTTCATCAATATCCAGCTTTTTTTCGACAACTCTAAACGACAAAGTTAGTTATTTGTTAAAACTACATCTCTCTTGCGCTCGTCGTGTTTTGAAATTTGCCACCGCGACTGCAGCCTCCGGTATTTGATTGCTTTGTCACTCACTCTATCATAAAGATCGTCGTCTGTCTTTACACATGAGGTTAAGAATAGTTGGATCGGATGGCAGTTGAATGTTCATGAACGTTTTGCCTTCTTAAGTCAAGAAAAAGAAGGCAAAACGTTGATAAACATTCAACTGCTATCCGATTCAACTATTCTTAATCTCGTACGTTAAGACCTGTACGATGATCTTTTTGATAGAATGAGCGACAAAGCGAACAAATACTGGCGGCCACAGTCGCGGCTACAAACTTCAAAACACGACGAGCTCAACAGTGAAGTAGTTTAACAAGTAACTAACCTGGAAGCCTTAGGAAGACAGTAGGAAGGAAATTTGATCTCATTTTCCTTTAGAACTACCAAAAATGTGCTTGATATTGATGAACTGATATTCTGTTGGTGAGATCGTGCGTAAGGATAGTGAATCTTGTAAATTGATGACGTGAACGTACAGGGAACACACAAGGTTTTTTTAATTTATTGTTTTTTTTTTTAAATCCATGATTTTTCCCACCCTAAAATTGACAACATTCATGTCATTAACTCTTTCCATTCCAGACCTAGTTTATGTTTACGTTTTGTACGCTTAGATTTCAAAGTAAATGATATTTACCTTTTCAATATTGGAAAGGTAAATATCCTTTACTTTGAAATCTAAGCGTACAAAACGTAAACATGGACTCAAATTTTCAAAGTAAGCGATGTGACATTTTTAGACCTAGTTTGAAAGCCATTGCTAAAATACCACGCTCTTTTTGAGGTGAAGGGAAGCTTACGTGGATTGCACTCCTTACAGGGGCAGCTAATTTGGCTGCTATTCTGATTAACTGAAGATGGTCTACAATATAGTGATACAGGATAATATATAATAATATAAAATACACAGCCAGAAGCAAGCTTAAATGGCTGGGGAGGGGGGGGGGGGGGTGGGAACTACAATCGATCAAAGCGTTCTTTCCAAGAAGTACAGCTGGGAGTATCAACAACATGAGACGGGAGGTTGTTCCAGGCGTGTACAGTGCGGTTGGAAAAAAAGTACTTCCGTACGTCAAGTCTCGCGTACTGCTTCTGCAGCTTGTACCTGTGACCTCTGGTCCCAACAGGTGGGGCAGAACAAAATAAATCACGGAGGTCGGCACCTTCAAAGCCACGCACAATCTTGAAAACCTGCAGTAAATCTCCCCTGTTTCTGCGCTCAACAAGAGTAGTGAGTTTAAGTTTCTTAAGTCTCTCTTCATAGGTAAGGGTACGCAGTGATGGCAAAAGGCGAGTTACACGTCGTTGAATAGTTTCCAGGATGTGAATGTCCTTCGCTAGGTAAGGATTCCAAGCCTAAACAGCAAAGTCAAGATGTGGGCGGATATAAACGGTGTAGAGTGTATGCAATGTTTCAATATCTAGATACGAGAAGTGGCTTCGAATCTGACCAAGAACAGAGTTAGCTTTTCTTGCTGCTGCAAGACACTGAGCACTAGATTTAAGGTTTTCAGTGATAACAACTCCTAGAGTTTTCACTTGCTTCGCCGTAGGTAAAATTTTGTCATTCAGGGAATATTCCTGATGTGCGTTGTTATACCCAATGTGGAGTACCTCACATTTATCCACATTGAAGGTGATCTTATTACGATTGGCCAAGCTTGCACATTGTTAAGGTCTTCCTGCAATGCCTGAACGTCATTTGGAGACCTGAGTTTTCTACAGATTTTAAGTTCATCGGCAAATAAATTACAAAAAGAGCGGATACAATCTGGCATGTCATTAATAAAAATCAGGAAAAGCAGTGGGCCTAACGCAGTACCCTGAGGAACACCACTGGTCACTGGGGACCAGCTTGAGAAAACATTATTAATTACAACGCGCTGACGTCTGTTATGAAGATATTCACGACACCAGTTGTAAAGTTGTCCACAAATGCCAAAGCTAGCCAGTTTGTTAACAAGTACTTCATGGTCAACAGAGTCGAAGGCCTTTTGGATGTCCATAAAGACGGCATCACAAGGAGTGTCCTCCTCACAGGCCTCTGTCCAGAAGTCCAGGGACTCGAGCAAGTTGTAGACGCAGGAAAATGCCGTCCGAAATCCATGTTGCTTGCTGCTAAGCTTGTTATTTTGGTCGAGGAAGTCGGTGATAAACCTGTGAATGATTTTTTCAAAAATTTTGATGACTTGAGAGGTCAGACAGATAGGCCTGTAATTTGAAACGGCGCTTCGGCTTCCTTTCTTGTGAATAGGTACCACGATAGCTGTTTTCCAGTCTTCAGGTATGTCTCCACTGCAGATAGATTTATTAAACAAAATTCTTAGTGGTTTAGCAAGAGATTCGGCACAACCATGTAGTAAGGCTGAGTGAATGCCATCCGGTCCAGCGGATTTATTTGGGTTGCATTTTTTCAGCATTCGAAAACAATTTGCTCGGAAATGTCAACAGTAACAGGAAACTGCTACAACCAGCTGAAAACCAATCAAAAATGACGGGTCCTAGTCCTAGTTTTAATGGCTTGAACTGACAAAGTACACACGCTGAATATGAAAAACGTGCAATGATGACGTTTAATGAAATGTACAGAATGGGTATTAGTTTCAAACACATGTTATTACTTTTAAAGGCACCAAAGTTTCTGGAGAGAGACGAAACATCTGATTTGCTGTAACTTGTTAATTTCTAAGACTTCTTTAAATACCACGTTTAGTGTACCATCAAGAATTTATAGGGTTGGGAAGGAGAATTTGTAACTAAAAAGTCACTATAGAAACGTCCTAGATCCATTTCAATTAGTTCCATCAGAGTTTTCAGAGGGCGCCACGTGTTCCATCTGGTAATTTTTGCTCATTTTTCAGCCCAGCTCTGACGTAAACTAAATTACAACTAAGCTAAACTAAATAATAATTACTACAAGCTTGTTTTGTTTAGGTTAGTTTAATTCCAGGCTGAAAACTGAGTAGAAATTCCCACATAAAACTTGTGGCGCCCTCTATAAACTCAGACGGAACTAATTGGAATGGATCTAAGACGTTGCAGTATGGGGTCTCGGTCACAAATTCTTCTCCCCAACCCTATAAATTCTTGGTACCATGTATACTGATTGTTTTGTTATGACCTTGTCTTGTGTATTTATGAATACGTTGATATTGTTTCTGTTTTTTGATGTGGACAATGCTTCATGTAGCTGCCCATGTAAAAACACGGGTTCAAGGTTAAGTAAATGCCAACACATTCATATGTTTGCCTCCGTCCCAGTCCTAGTTGTCTGCTATTTCTAACTTACGATCGATGCACGTCGGACAATGTAAATAAGCTTCATGTGGTGGCCTGATGAAACAGGAGGACTATTATTTTTCCAACATTAGTCATTGTAGCCTGTTGAAATTCGCAAATCGGTAGTATTTGTTTGATTTTGAATTTGAGCGTGTTTAAGAATTTTGTGTGTTGGAATGTTTGCCCCACGCTTTGATGACATTTCTTTACAGTTGTGCCGAGATCTATTGACGTGTAGTGACGGCAGATGGCATTGATGCTGCGTGCTGCTGTTATTGGCATATTACATGTGTGACTAAAAAATCCTTGAAGGCTTATGACATGAATTTTTCCCCTTCAACTCCACGATGTACAACGCATATGTCATGGAATAGCATGTAATGGCGTAAAACTTTATAATTGGTAATTAATAGTGGCACTGTCAAGGCATTTTTAAAAAATTGTAACCCTGAAATTGCCTGTGAAATTTGCCTTACATTTATGCCAATATAGTATTTCAAGCAACTAGGCTTGCCGTGTGCTTTGGGACTTGGTTTATTTTTTTCTCCCTCCCTAATTTTGGCATGGTGCCATTGACTACAGCATGGTGACGCTAAAGGGTTATAAAATTGCACTGCGCCCTGAATCTAGTCGGCGAAAACTGCTGTAAATTACCCATTTTACAACTACAATTCCCGAGAACAGCCCTTGAACTTACTTGTGGTGCTGGACTAAATTTATCGGTTGAAATCAAATCCCCCGTTACAGCCTTTGACTTGGCTTCATCAGGTTCCTCTTCCCCTTCCTGCAAAGGAAACAAGCGAAGTGTTACATTATTACCACATGAAGCATATTAAAATGAAGCTGCATCAATAAAAAGTGAGACATGTTTACTAACCTTCAACTCCGCAAAGATATCTGCAGTTTCATGTGAACTGGAGCACCACAATATGCGAAGAGTTGGAAAGTGAATTGTAAGTAAAACTAGTTTGGAACGGAAATCGTTGGCAGACACATCTGCAGACAGGTAATTACTCTGTAAGAAGTAAGTGAGATTAGAAATTTGCCATTTTACTAAACGGTGTGCAATATTCCTAGAAAGGTAAAGTGGAAGTAAGCCATCTGCGAAAATCATAAAGAAAATTTGTATTTCAATCGTTTTATTTATATCTTAAGATATTTATAGTAGAACCACGTTACCCAAATGTCCATTCTGAAAACAAATTCAGAAATTTGACATTTTTTCAAAGGTGAATGAGCTAATTCATTTTTGTTTTCTGAAAAGAATTTGCTCCAAAAAACGTTAATTCAACAATAAAATTAGTTTTTACTTATCACCTTGAACTCGGACATTATCCATCACGCTCACTTTCAAAATCAGGATACTGTCTGTAACTTGCAAATTTTCGACTGTATATCACCACCAAACTTGAAAAAAGATCGATGCCTATGGTGCCTTGAGTCTACTGCGATCCAGCACCACTTAAGGAATAACATCCCCCTAATGAACATCCAAAGCCCATCCAACCCAAACGTCATACACTTGGCAGGATAAAAACTTAGATGGCATGCTGAAACGAAGATGAAGTGAAAGAAGCAAGTAATGAATGAGCCTGGACCTTGTTATTTGTGCAAGTGAATGAGGCATTGCACATATTGGACCCAGTATTGTAAACATAGGAGGCCAAGCCACTCGCGTGGACTTACCTTGTAAACATCGGAGGCTGTCGACGTTCGTTTCGAGCAGACGAAAATGACGAAGATGTAACCAGAGGACTAATTTTTCTTGACCGTGTCTGATGAAGACCGATAAACAGTCGAAAATTTGCAAGATACAGACAGTATCCAGATTTTAAAAGTGAGCGTGATGGATACTTTCCGAATTCGAGGAGATTCTCGAAAGTTTCAAAGTAATTTCAGTAGGCGTAACGGTTTATTTTTACTTATCCTAAAATTATACTTATCGTTTAGTTCAATGCTAAATATCGGTGGCCTCAAATTTTGTCAACGCCACATACCTTTCCATCGTACCATATTTGACTACGTTCGGGGAGTGTTGTAACAATATTATTCGCCTCTTTAAAATTTAAAGTGTAATCGACACAAAACCATGCTTACATTTATCTAAGCTTCGTTTAGCCTTTGACAAACTCAACGGCACTTGACTGGGTTGGTGATGACATCACGCGCAGTTGGTCAAAGAGAAGGAAGCATCAGACGTAAACCGTCGATCAAACCCAACGAATTAGCAGTCAAAAACTACGAGGGCAAAAGGGGACCCATCGAAGGGGTGAACTGTTGAACAGGTGATGTCACAACAGTTGAGATAAAACACTGTTCACTTGATAGGCCAAAACAGCGTTCCCAGTAACGACGATCACCTGGCACAATGGCGGCCACCACATTGGATTTCGCTGCGACTTGATCTGAAAATCATCACAAACTCCCCAAACAAAGAGATGGAAATTTTTCCCCACACGCCTGCATTACACCGAAAAAAAACTGTTCCTATTGTACCACGCATCAAAATCAATACACCCACGGGACGTCCGATACCGAACATGAGGACAGAGCCGAACCAGAACGGGGTTACCATGGGTTGTCAACAGGAAAGGGAGGTGGGAACTTGTTGATGCTAGGCCGGTTGGAAGGAGATTAACTGAATAGCCCTTACAATTACATACCAGCCTGTTGATGCTAAGCTGGTTGGAACGGGATTAGCTGAATAGTCCTATATTGGGAATATGTTGATGCCAGGCTGGTTGGGAGGGGATTAACTGAATAGCTCCTATTTTGGGAACCTGTTGATGCTAGCCTGGTTGGGGGAGGATTCACTGAACAATTCCTATTTTGGGAACCTGTTGATGCAAGGGTGGTAGGGAAGGGATTTACTGAATAGCTCCTACATTGGGAAGCTGTTGATGCTACGCTAGTTGGCTGGTGTAACGGACATTGGCTCACCCTCGTACCTACCTGTGTGCTGTTGTGTTGTGGTTGACTCTTGTTGGCGCCAAAATCACTTGTGCAACGACAAGGACTTTCAGGTTTTGCGCCAAAACCATGAGCGGACGTGCAGGAGAACGTGGCCAAGTATTGTTGGCCACGATTGGTGAACACTTTGTAACCATGAACTGGATTGGTTAACGAACTCACGAGCTGATTGGTTGTCCGGTGGAGCTCTGGATCCGACCGGAGCATATATAAGTCAGGGGCTTCAGAGCCCGGTGTTTTATTCCCGTTGATTCTTGTGTAGAGAAAGAACGTAATAATGTAACCCAAATCTTGTCATGATTATTCCGCATTAAATAAGGTTTAACTACTTCAAGTTTGGCTTCTACATTGAACACACGTTACACTGGGGATCAACTGATTCCCAATGTAGGAGCTATCCACCCAAAACCAAAACTG